>CAUYRH010025487.1:0-51282 GCA_963574655.1 Perodicticus potto
TGGCATCACAGCTCACAGCAACCTCCAACTCCTGGGCTCAAGCGAGTCTCCTGCCTCCGCCTCCCAAGTAGCTGGGACTACAGGTGCCCGCCACAACGCCTGGTCATTTTTTGGTTGCAGCCATCATTGTTGTTCAGTGGGTCCGGGCTGGATTCGAACCCGCCAGCTCAGGTGTACGTGGCTGGCACCTTAGCCCGTTGAGCCACAGGCGCCGAGCCGAGTATCATTCTTTTGTAAAGGCTGAAGTCACTTAATGGTAAATGTTTGGATAATTCAAGTATCAATTGAAAATCTGTTTCTACATAGCTGAATTCTACCTTAAAGTGCTTCTAAAAGCAACTCTGAGCATGGTAAGTGAGCATACAACTTCCAAGTATCTAAACAATCATAAGTAGCGAGATACTCTAATTTATTTCTTTTTTGACTGCAGAAATAACGCCGTCAAACAAATCACTCTCTTAGACAGAGGGCAGATGAATTTATTTTTCTAATCATAATAAAAGCTATTGGTTACCACATGCTTTTATGTGCTGACGTGTCAGATACTTATAATATTAATAGTTAATTTATTTAATCCTTATTGTCTTATGAAGTATTATTCATTTTCCAGATGTGGAAAACTAACACTCAAAAAAGTGAAGTTTCTAACTACTAAACCCACTCTGTGTCAGCCATTGTGTAGGGTGTGCTGGGAATCTACCAATAAACCCGACACTGTGGTCCCCTCCCATAAGGCAGTGTACATTTGAGTTGGATGACGTGAGGGGAGAATTAACCCAGTGTGCAGCATCTGTCCTGTGCCAATACATGTAAACTGAGGTCTGGAGCATTTGTAGGAATTAACTAGGCAAAGAGTGGCCGTGGAAGAGTATTCCTGGAAGGAAGTGTACATGCTGAGGTACTGAGATGATGTTTTGCTATAATAATGTGGCACAACCAACCGTCTCCAACTTGAATGTGGGAATCAATAGGAATTTATTCCTCCCACGTGGGTCTGGGGGTCAGCTGCAACTGGTCAGGCTTGACTTGTTCCCTTTTGACCAGCAGCTTCTTGGGACATATATATTCGTTTCACAGCATGGGACAGGAGCAGAAAAGCTTAAATGAAATCACACTTAGTGATTTATGTGCATTTAAATCCTCATATCACATCTAGTGAAAGGGCAAGAGTAACTCCATTTTGTAACAAACCGCCCACTTTCAGTCTATCAAGGCCAAGCAGGGTGCTCACCCCACCTGCAAGATAGCAGCCTAGCCGAAAAACAACTGTCTGATACAAGCCCAACTAATAGGCGTAGAAAGTATCTAAAGTAGCCAATCATACTTGCCACAGCTTGGAAATCCCCTACCCCCTGAGTGGTGCCTGTGGCTCAAAGGAGTAGGGCAACGGCCCCATATGCTGGAGGTGGTGGGTTCAAACCCAGCCCTGGCCAAAAACTGCAATAAATAAATAAATAAATAGTTAAAAAAAATCCCCTACCCCACTAGTAACCGCAATAAAAACCCCAGCAACCCGGGGGTCAGGGTCCTCAGCACATTCTCGCTGTGATGGGTAAACTGAGGGCCCAGGCTCGAGCTTCAATAAAGGCTCTTTTGCTTTTGCATTGAATTTGTCTCCCTGGTGGTCTTTGGGGATTACGTGATCTGGCCACAACACTAGGAGCATTTGATTGGTAAAGTAGGCCATAAAGCTAAACCCCAAATCAATGGGGTGGGGAAAACCATTTACCCATCGTGGACAGCATTTCAAAGTCACATAACACAAGATGGGGATGAATAATTTAATATAGAAAACATGAAAAATTGTGAACCATGATTCTATCAATCCCAATGTGTTCCTTGGGATGTTTTAAAGAACTCATTGTCAGTACAGTTAATGTATAGCGAGCCAGGGATTGATACTACTGGCTGGTCTTATAGAATTGACTGTCCTTGGGAACTCCTTTATGTATAAATTTTATAAATATATATAAAGAAATATATATATGTTTATATGGAAGCTTACTCCAAAGGATCATATTTTATTCAACTTCTAAAATTCCCAAAGACTTGAACATTGAAATACTATGATTATCCCCCAAAGCTAGTACAGTGGCCATTGAATGAAATGTTCCTTCTCAGCTATGTTCTGAGCCCTGGCTCTCTGTGTAACAGTAACTCATTTAGAAACTTTGCCTCAGAGGCAATGAAACTAGTGTCTGAACCCCTGAGTTAACAGCATTAAATTTGCTTGCTACTCATTCTCCCGGAATGGAGGTCAGCTATTTTATACACAGTGAATAAGACAAACTGATTTTAAAACGTGAGGAAACATCTAATTTGGCTACTGTATCCCATGGAATATGATCTTCTATTTGGTCACGTCATTTCGATAGTGTTACAAGAATAGTTCAGTTTATTTTTACCTGTTGCTGTACAGATACACATATTTGCTTTACAAGGGCTTCAGCCTAATGCCTGAATGAACAGGTGGGGGGACAAGAGTTGGCCAAATATAAACTCGTATAGTTCATGTGTTTCACAAGCATGGTATTTCTTTTCTTTCTATTTTTTTTTAATAAAGGAAAATTCATTAATCACAGACAGCCATTGCACTATGAGCTGTCATGGCCACATAAACTGTATTAGTTTTAGTCGGGGGATTTTTTTTTTCCTTTTACTAGGGAGAGATTAAATAGAAACCACCATTAAATAGATGCTTCTGTTCTGGAGCCAGTTTTTTTCCTTCGTTGTTCAAAAGCTCAATTTATAATCTTGAGGATTTAAAACAGAATCTACTAGTCTTTCAGACAACACTTATTTCCCCTAAAAACAAGATTTTTTTTTTTTAGTTAGTTTATAGTATGTTTCATCGTAAAATGTGCCATTTCAAAGGAAACCAACGCATCTAACAATACAATGCATTTGGAGCAATTTCTTGCTCTTGATTTTTCCCACAGCTGTGTGAGCCTTTTGCTTGGTTATATTGTTTTATTTTATTGCTTAGTTCACAAAACTGAATTTAAGAAGGACTTCAGTGTTTTGTTTTCCATTTCTGATATACTTTGATTGTTTTTATTTGAGCACCTTTATGTCTTTATTTGTGCGTTCCTGCCCTTTAAGCCTGGTACCCTTCAAAGTCAGCGTAATGTGTACATTACAAGTGACAGCAGCAGTTAGAGAAAATAATCCCTTACACATTCCCTAAGTGGATATGCAAGCAATGGAAAGGAAAGTACCTTGATTGTTAGAAACAAGTGTAGTCCTTTCCCTAATTGCTTCCTGATGGTTAATCTTTTAAAAGGACTGTAAGAGTTCACTGATGTGTGTCTATGGAGAATTTAAAAGGCAATGATTTCCATGGGTGAATCATGGGGATTGAATACAGAGAACTGGTAGACCCAGTGCAGGCTTAGTTCATGAGCTCTGCTTACATGTCTGTCACTTCCCAATGGGTTATTTTTGTCCATGATGACTTACTTAGTTTTTCCTTCACCTCCCCAAATAGCAATATTATTTTCACTGCAGCTTTTTAAATGTTTGAATAAGTCCAACCAAATAAAAATTCAAGCCACATCATAATATTAGTAACATCAATATGATGATTTTTTCTTAGTCAATTTCCTTCCCTCCTACAGAACTAACCTATTTTTCTAAACTGATCAAATTAAATGACTGTTTTGTTATTTTGTAGACCTAAATTCTTTTATTTATTTATTTATTTTGAGACAGAGTCTTACTTTGTCACCTTGGTAGGGTGCCTTGACATCACAGCTCACAGCCTCAAACTCTCGGGCTTAAGCCATTCTCTTGCCTCAGCCTCCTGAGTAGGTGGGACTACAAGCGCCTGCCACAGCTACTTTTTAAGAGGGGTCTTGCTCTTGCTCTAGCCTCAAACTCCTGCGCTCAGGTGATCCACCCTCCTGGGCCTCCCAACTACTGGGATTACAGGCATGAGCCACCACATCCTGGACCTAAATTCTTAGAATTACAACTCCAATTGATACAGGTATAGGACTCTTAAACCTTAAAAAAGTTTAGAACTTTGCATAGCGATTGATATAGTTATCTTTAAAAATGATAGGATTATATCAGTTCGTCTTTTTTTCAGGATGCTATAAGGCTTAAATGCACTTTGGGTAGGACGTATGTTTCGGGCTTGTAATCCTAACGCTTTGGGAAGTTAAGGCAGGTGGATTGCTTGAGGCCAGGATTTCAGGACCAGCCTGGGCAACACAGAGAGATCCTATCTCTATAAAAAATTTTTAAAGATTAGCTGGGTGTGGAGGTGAGCACCTATAGTCCCAGCTATGTGGGAGGCTGAGGCTTGAGCCAGGAATTTGAGGTTGCAGTGAGCTATGATGACACCACTGCACACTATCCTGAGCAACAGAGTGAGACCATTCTCAAACTACAGAAAACATACGCCACTCTCAAACTATAAAGTCTATAGGAAATAACCTAACACAGAACTTTTTGAGAAAAATTTATAACTCAACTGTTCATTTGAAAAGATCTAAATGAGGAGGCTCTTGTAGCTCAGTGGGTAGGGTGGCCACATACACTGGGGCTGGAGGGTTTGAATCTGGCTCTGGACCAGCTAAAATAACAATGACAACTGCAAAAAGGGAAAAAAAAATAGCTGGGCATTGAGGCAGGCGCTTGTAGTCCCAGCTACTTGGGAGGCTGAGGCAAGAGAATCGCCTAAGCCCAAGAGTTGGAAGATGCTGTGAGCTGTGATGCCACAGCACTCTACCGAGGGCTACAAAGTGAGACTCTGTCTCAAAAAAAAAAAAAAAGATCTAAATGAATGTAAAGACATGCCACATCTTTGACAAGTAAGTAAATATGTTAATTTCCCCCAAATCAACCTATAGGTTTAATGTTATTTCAAAGATTATGACAGTATTTTTCTTGAGGACCTTAACGTACTTATTCTAAAACTCATATGGACAATAAAGGTTAATGATACCCAGGACATTTTGAAAAAGAAGAACAGAGAGTAGGGACTCAGCCCTCCCAGATCAAAGTGGCAGGGGCTGGCGAGTAGTCAAGTAGACCTGTGCTGAAGAGCAGAGTGAGACAGATGCAAGTCTGCCTGGGAACCTGCTTTGCAATAACCACGGCACCATCTGCCAGTGGCAAAAGGATGGATGGCCTAAAACCCATTAATTGGTAGTAAAGAAATAGCTCGTGATATGAAGAAAAATTGCTGCACTGTCTCAAACATACGCTTAAGAGAAATTCGGGGGAAAAGTAAAACTGTAATTTTATTGTTGCAGTTTGTCCAGGACCAGGTTTGAACCCGCCACTTTGGTATCTGGGGCCGGTGCCCTACCCACTGGGCCACAGGTGCCGCCCAAAATTGTAATTTTAGTTATAAAGCTAATGGAAGATACCAAAGGTGATACAGAAGATCCTCAACATGAAAACTATCAGTTGACAATTATAATAGATTTGATTACATTTTAAAAATTAAAAATTTCTCTTTAGAGGTCAGAAACCATAAGCGAAGTTAACACCAAAGTGACAGAATGGGAAAAGATTTATAACGTCTACAACCTACAAAGAATTAATATCTAGAATATACCATGAAGCCTCCATTTTTATTTTTTTTATTTTTTATTTTTTTGCAGTTTTTGGCCGGGGCTGGGTTTGAACCTGCCACCTCTGGCATATGGGGCCAGCGCCCTACTCACTGAGCCACAGGCACCGCCCCCATTTTTATTTTTTATCTCTTGGGTAAATGGAGATAATAACAATAGAAAGTGAAGAGCTCCATACGGAGCCTGCATCCAGTTAACACTTCTTTACTCTTAGTTTCTCTATTCTTATCTTCATGACAAAACATCTTTTGTGTGCAGCCATGATAGGTGGAACTTGAATTTCTGGTTTCTGGATGGTTTTATGTTGCCAGCTTATGGAATTACAGAGAAATGTACACACGAATATCCAGCCAGTCTCAGCATCTGCAAACTCTATTGATTAATGTCCCTGGAGACACCAGAGGTTCATCGTGGAGAGAGTAACAGTGGTCGTTCCCGGGACACAGAGGAATATGCTGTGAGCGCTGCTGTAGCTGTGGAACCAACTGCTGAGGACGCCCGCCAGGTGATGTAGCAAGAAGAGTATGTTTCATGACTTGAGGTGCGAATCTTGTGACTGTCATATTTCATTCTTTGGGAGATAGGGGCCCAAGGATGCTGTGTCCAGACGGGGGTGTGCGGGGAGTGGTTTCCCAGTCCTTAGCTCTGGGTCCAGGGGTTACGTGCGTCTGTGGTGGGTGGGTGGGGGGCTGAGGAGGCCCCTTCCTGCTGCATTTTCTGGGGACTCACTCCCATACCCAAGGGCAGATAGGCGGCAGAGAGATGGCTTTGCTCACCGCCAGCCAACCCTGCTCTCTGAAAGCAGAGCTTTGTTTTTTTCTGCTTTATGACCTCACCTTCGGGGAAGGCTTTGGCTTCCCAAGTGTGGCCCAAAAACTTGGGTGTTGACACACAGGGCAGAAGGCTGCAAGCCAGGCTTGATGGCAGTGACTTGAGCTGGGTCTGCTTCTTGAGCTTGGGGGTTACATAAAGGATGTCAGCAGGGGACATCCCACTGATAGGGAAGGAAGGTAAACTCATGACCAGTCCATCCCAGAAACTGTCACGTACACAGTCTCCACTCTTCTGCAAACCTATCAGAATGTTCTTATGTCTGTTTTACAGATGCAAAACTACAGCTCAGAGAGGGAAAATGGTTGTCCAAAGTTACCCAGCTTGTGAGTGACCCAGTGGGATTTGAACCCTATGTCTGTTGGACTCTAAAACCCTCAGGTGTTTTGTTTGTTGATTTTTTTCCCCCTGCACCACTCTCTCTACCTGCTGACTTGGAGTGGAGTTGGGTGGAGGCGGCATAGACACAGTGATAGGTCTCTGCGAACTGGAATTGAAGTCATAGGAAGCCCTTTTTGAACATATGCTCCTGTGGTCAGCTGGTTTTGGGTGCGGCTTTGGTTCCATGAAACACTGACATCCTTAAAGCCTTGTGCTTTGCTTGTCATTCAGAAAAGGTAGCACTTTCAGGAGGTGGATAGACAACATGGATAGATTCCCTGTCCAGAAGGGAAACCAGGCAGAGCCTTCACGACAGGTAAGAACATGTTCGCTGACCTGTCATCTGGGTGGAATTGCATTGCTCTGTGCTATGGAGACCTGATGCTTTGAGGAGTTGGCTCTATTAGCCACTAAAAGAAATGCACTTGCCCACACATCTGCACTTCTTGTTTTCCCTGTGAGCCACTGCCCCTGGCCTAGACTGATGCATTTTTTTTTTTTTAATTTTGAGTTATGGCTCAGTGCCTGTAGCTCGAGCAGCTAGGGTGTCAGCCACATATACCGGAGTTGGTGGGTTTGATTCCAGCCCAGGCCCGCCAAACGACAATGACAACTACAACCACAAAAGAGCCGGGTGTTGTGGCAGGCACCTATGGTCCCAGCTACTTGGGAGGCTGAGGCAAGAGAATTGCTTAACCCCAAGAGTTTGAGGTTGCTGTGAGCTGTGACGCCACAGCACTCTACCAGGGTGACAGCTTGAGACTCTGTCTCAAAAAAAAGAAATGTTGGCCTAGTATGAGGGTACATACAATTAGGATATATTATTTGTGTTTGTAAGGTAAAGTCCAAACTTCGAGTTGTAGTTGTGTCTTTCCAACAAGGAAGTATGCCATATACCCCTACACTGTGCCCGATAAATGGAAACTTACTGAGCCCCCTCCCTACAACTCCTTTCTTGAATTCAGTTGTGTTTTTCTCTCATGGGGACCTGTAGTTTTTGGGTTTTTTTTTTTCCTGTGGTTTTTGATCTACTAAATTCAGATTAGAACTGACTACATGGGATGCTTGCTTTTCCATTTGAGATACTTAGAATGTTCTCTAAATCCTTCCAGGTGAACACAAAAGACGCCAAGTCTCCATTTATGGCTGAATAGTATTCCATGGTATATAGACACCACGATTTTTCAATCCATTTGTGGGTTGATGGGCACTTGGGTCGTTCCCACATCTGTGCAATTGTGAATCAAGCTGCTATAAACATTCGAGTGCAAATGTGTTTATGATAAAATGATTTTTTTCTTTGCATTTGAGTGTACTTAAGAGATCATGGGTGTTTTCGTAGTGCTCTCAGAGGTTGAAAGGATTGCCATAACCACATCTTCTTGCTCCTGTCTCTAGGGTCTATGGCAATGACCAGTAATGATAATAATCATGAGAGTGATAATAGCAAACTATTTGCTGTGTACCTGCTCTGTGCTGGACATGAAGCAAGCTCGTTTCATGTTCATAACAACACTCTATTGCTCCTCATTGTTTTTTAAAAGGTTAACCAATTTTATTTTTATTTTATTTTTTGCAGTTTTTGGCCGGGACTGGGTTTGAACCCGCCACCTCCGGCATATGGGGCTGGTGCCCTCCCCACTGAGCCACAGGTGCCACCCCACAACAACACTCTAAAGTGTGTGTCATTTAGGATTGGTTTGACGACAAGTAGCAGAAATCCGACTTCAATAGCTTAACTATTGAATGAGGGATTTATTGTCCTCATATACTAAGAAGTCCACTAGTAACATTTCAGGTGAGGCCGGTGGCTCACGCCTGTAATCCTAGCATTCTGCGAGGCTGAGGGAGGTGGGTCACCTGAGCTCAAGAGTTCAAGACCAGTTTGAGTGAATCAAGATCCTGTCTCTATTAAAGACAGAAAAACTATCCAGACACAGTAGTGCACGCCTGTAGTTTCGGCTACTCAGGAGACTGAGGCAAAGGGATTGCTCAAGCCCAAGAGCCTGAGGTTGCTGTGAGCTATGATGCCACAGTACTTTACCTGGGGTGACAGAGTGAGACAAAGTCTCCCCAAAAACAAAGGGAAAAAAAATTCAGGATGAGTATGGGAGCCCTGTGATGCCATCAGGAATAAGGCTCCATCTGTGGGGACTTTCTTACTCATGTTGGCAGCATGACTGTTCTATTAACACTTCGTGCATCACAACTGATTTTTAGGCAGAAAGTAGAAGGGCAAGACTAAGAGATAAAAACTAAAAAGGTGACTGGAAGTTGATATGTGCCCTCTAATGGGCTTTCTCAGAGGCTGCAGCTGATACTTCCACTCTGTGTCATGACCCCTATCTAGCGGTAAGGGAGTCAGGTAATCCAGGGTGTTAAAGTGAGCCCCTTGCTGAGAAAGAAAGAAAGGCAGACTGGCCATTGACTCTGTCACTAGCTCAAGTAGTTAATGTTTGTTCAAAATACGTAAGGAAAGGGAAATTACAGCAGTTACGTATTAGACAAAGGTCACCTAGCTAGGGAGTGACAGAGCCCAGACCTGAATCCAGGTGTCTGACTCCAAAGACACATTTCTAAATGTTGTGCTGGAAATTGTTCCTCATGCTTAGTGGTGTTTGGGATAGAGAACAGAAGACTTATGGGGGTTCCCTGGTGGGACAGGCAGGAGGACTGAGTTTTCAGTTTCTTGAGAATATTACTAAGATCAATATCTAAAAGACACGGAGGGCAGATGTGGGTACAAGGTAGGGAAGTGATTGATAACAATTAGTAACCAGCTGTTCCATATAGCAGACTCTGTTAAGAAGAACATTTGCATAGGGGTTGGATCACCTCTCAGAGAAGATCCCAGAACTGACTAGGTGCTTGGCTATATTGAGAGTTTAAAGATTCTATGAAACAGAAATGGCTGAAATAGGACCACGGTGGAAGGAGCGCTTTTGGTCTCAGCATAGACGCTTCCTGAGTTGTAAGAGCTAGCATGAAAAATAGAATTAATTTGTGTTCCAAACTAAGACCTTTTTTTAATAGTAAAAGGAGGATTTGTTAGTAATTATGTGGGGTCAAAATGCAAAAACACAGATTGTCACAGTGGCCACTCTAGCCTTGGGCTCCTAACATAAAATGGAATGGGAAGGCCGGGAACTCACAGGTGCTGAGAGTTGAGTGAATGGCCAGAGGGACAGACACCCCCAGGCCAGACCTCCACTTCTGTAGGTGGCACCTGTGAAGAGGCACTGTCTGGGATGGATTTTGGTGATAGGTGTTAAAATCTAACAGGCAGGGACAATGTGTGACTACTGAAAACATGTGCCTGACGCTGGCCCTTATTCCCTGAGTCCCCTCCACCATGACTCATTTTGAAGAGATGCTGAGTTTGAATCATCCCACGTTCCTTCCTGAGTCATGAACCCAGCCCATTCTGGGCCAGAAAGGAAACTAGATTTCCCATACTCTGACACCCTTCTCAGCTTTAAAAACTGCTTTTCTGGTTTGCTCAGTGACCCTGGGCAAGTCACAACCTCCCTGTATGGGTTGGCTTCTCCTTTAGTGGAAATAAAATGGAAATAATACTCATGTAAGAGAAAAATTGCTTCAAGGTCTTCCAACAAAGGCTACCACATGGAGCCAGGTGACATTATTATTTTTAGGACAGTTATTAGCAGAGCTGCTTCTTGTCCCATCCCCTTTCATCAGGCCCCAGGGCATGGAATAAACACAGGTTTGGCCCGTGACTGGTATTCGATGATGCTGGCACTGGAGACGAAGGGGAGGAATTTCTTTCTTTCTGGCTTGTGTTTCACTCTTTACCTCCTCACGCCTGGATCTCAGTGTCGACTGGTGTGGAAACTAGAAAGCAGTGAGAATCTCAGCTATTTGTTTCATAGTGGAGGCCGGCTATTCAGGAAGCCTTTTAATAATGATGCCATTATGATATTGTCTTTATTCCTTCCTTAATCCTCTTAATAAATAGTGATTGAGTGTGTCTGTGTGTCAGGTTTTGCCTCCCAAGCTCAGAGCAAGACCCACAATGACAGCATTAGGCTCTTCGATGTTTGTTGAGTCAAGGAATTTTTGAGATGGGAGTTTTGGAGAGCTTATCTCCTGTTGTGATCTTGCATCTCTCTCATGTGTCCTGATGCCTAAAAGTGTTTGTTTCTAAGTGCCAAAATATTCTTTTATCTATTTCTTTTTCTTTCTTTTTTTTTTTTTTGGCATTTTATTTTTGGCTGGGGCTGGGTTTGAACCCGCCACCTCCGGCATATGGGGTCAGCGCCCTACTCCTTTGAGCCACAGGCGCCACCCATCTATTTCTTTTTTTAAATATATATATGTGTGTATATATATTTGTTTGTTTGTTTTGGAGACAGAGTCTTACTATGTTGCCCTTGGTAGAGTGCTGTGTCATCACAGCTCACAGCAACCTCAAACTCTTGGGCTTAAGCAATTCTCTTGCCTCAGCCTCCCAAGTAGCTGGGACTACAGCAGCCTGCCACAACCCCTGGCTATTTTTTTGGTTGTAGTTGTCATTGTTGTTTGGCAGGTCCAGGCTGGGTTCGAACTCACCAGCTCTGGTGTATGTGGCTAGTGCCCTAACCCCTGAGCTACAGGCGCCGAGCCCTTGTTATCTATTTCCTAAAGGAACAAGAGCAGCCGCTCACCTTTCTATCTCTTCTCTCACTAAGCTCCTTTCTGGACTGCAAGTTTCAGCTATTGGGACTTTCATGCAGGTTCCTGAACATCCACTTCTTTTGTACCATAGCTCTAGGCCAGGAGTTGACAGACTTTTGTAAAGGTCCTGGCAGTAAATGTTTTTGGTTTTCTGAGTCATGTGGTCTCTGTTGCAACTACTCAGTGTCCCTCTTGTTGTGTGAAAGCATTGACAAGGTGTAAATGGGTGAGTGTGGCTGTGTTCAAATAAAACTTTATTTACAAAAACAGGCAGCAGACTGGATTTGGTCTACAGGCTACAGTTTGCTGGTCTCTGCTTTGGGCCTTTTGCACATGCTGTGATCTTTCACTTGTCTATTTTAAGCACCTCTTCCTCTCTATTCACCTGTCCGTTATCAATTCAGTTGTCACCTCGTGTCTTCTTTCCATACTGTCCTGCATCGAACTGGTCACTCATGCCCCTTTGTCCTATAGGTACCACCCCCACAAGTAATAAGAAATCAAACCTGTGTTTCCTGTCTCAACCTAATTGTAAGCTTCTTTCCTTCATTTATGGATGCTTTCTCTGCTTCATTCATTTATGAGTATTTAACAACTATCTGCCATGGAACAGAGGCAATGGCTTTGTAGTCTTTGTACAACAGTTAGCCGAAAGTCTGGCACACAAAACATTCCTAATACATGTTGGTTGAATAAAATGGAATCTAGAAGTCCATTGTCAAGGATACATGCGCATCGTTGTTGTCCACTTGTGGGGAACTATCATTAATGGTTTTGAAACTTCTCCACTGTGTGGAGGGATTTTGTCACTGGTTGTGTTTGGAGATGTTCTTTCAAGGTCCCTGCAGCCTGGTCTGGAGTACCGTGGTGGCTCTCACCTGGTCTCCATTCCTATGCTTTTTCCCAGGCCCCATTCCTGCTTTCTGGTGACCTCTTATGGCAGGACCAAGAGTAGTAGCACCAACTTCGAAACTTTCACCTGGGCAGATGACTGCTGAGTATGAAGTTTATCAACATACTGAAGTGTATTTCTTACTTTTACGTTTATTTTTAAATGGAAGAGCTTTGTCTTTTCCATTGCTTCTTGTGAGAATAGGGCCCGCTGGTGTAAGGAGCTTAACTAGCTCACAGCGTGGGGATAGTGAAATAGCTTCCTTGTAATCTATTGCCCTTGAAATTTATTTGTGGGGGAGGAGGTATATTCTCTGGCTATTTGAGAGTGATTTTGAGATAAATGTAAAAATTAAGGCTCTTCATTACTCATATTACAGAAATTATTTCATGGTTTCATGGAGCCAAAAATATTTTATGTAGGACTTAAGTTAATATTATTAAATTTACAACTCACAGTACGATCAAAATGTTTCTGATTGTATATGAAGCACCTTCTGCCCTATGATTGCATCAATGTACACAATTATGATTTAATAAAATTATTAAAAAAAGAAAAGAAAAAGAATAAATTTACAACTAATTCTATTTTTAAAAATTATTTATTTATTTATTTTTAAGACAGAGTCTCATTCTGTCACCCTGAGTAGAGTGCCCTGGCATCATAGCTCACAGCCACCTCAAGGGCTCAAGAGATCCTCTTGCCTCAGCCTCCTGAGTAGCTGGGACTATAGGTGCCCACCACAATGCCCGGCTAATTTTTTAGTAGAGACAGGGTCTTGTTCTTGCTCAGGCTGGTCCCGAATGCTTGAGCTCAAGCAATCCACCAGCTTCAGCCTTCAAAGTGCTAGGATTACAGGTGTGACCCTCCCCTCCTGAGCTACAGAAGATTTATTTATTGGATTGTCACCAGTGGAACCGAAATGGCTTCCTTTGGTTTTAACCTGGTCAACTGTAGATTTTCAGTGGTTAGCAGGAAGGAAATAGGTTTGTAGTTAGAGACAGAAAAAAGAAAATGGTTACTGTTGGTTATAAAACAAACATAAAACCACCACACTCTTTCTCATGTTACAAGAGCAAATAGGGAAGAAGCCCCAACTAGGGACTGTAGCACAGAGTGTGTGTTGGGTAAACACTCCAGAAACGAGAATGTTCTTGGTCTCTGCTGTTTGCAGTAATAGAAAGCCAGAAAGGGAACTGGCAACTAAACAGAGGACAAGGTCTGTTCTCTAACTCACCCCTACAGGTAATAGAAAATTGAATCAAGGTTCCATTGTGTCCGGCTGTTCTTCACCAGTGCTTAAGGGTTTACCTCACCTGACCCTTTAAGACTGGTTACTTTCACAAGGAAACTAGGGTGAGAAGAAATTATGCACTTGTGTTGCAGCGGAGGGGGATGGGGTCACAGACTGACCTTTTGTTACAAAAGAAAAATAAGGCAGTGTTGCTAACTGACCAGGGCCACCAAAGGTAGTAAACACAGCAAGGGCAAAGGGGAGAGCATGTAGCAAGTATGAGCTAACCAACCCCATTGCAACAAATGCTCACGCAATTTGGTGATAAGGAACTTCTGGCAAGTTCCTCAAATAGTAAGCTGTTGTCATGGTATGTTTTGAATAGATTTATAACAAGGTGTGTGTGTGTGTTTTAGGTGGGTAAGGCATTGGCAAATGAGTTTCATAAACTGTGCTGCTTGCTTGCCTGAGGGATTAAAGTTTAAAATAAAATACTATCTTCACTCTTGTTTCTGGCATGAACAAATACTTTACTTTTATAAATTCTCAACTGAAGTTAAGTATCTCTATTTATTTGGCAGTGACTATCAGAATGAAAATTAACCTTTAACTCTGTAATTCTACTTTAAGGAACTAATTCTATAGGTATGTGCAAAAATATGTTGGTGGAAATAAAAAACTGGAAAGGACTATTACGTCCATCCTATTAGACAGCCGCAGTGGCTCACGCCTGTAATCCTAGCACTCTGGGAGGCTGAGGGGGGTGGATAGCCTGCGGGCAGGAATTTAAAACCAGCCTGAGCAAGGGTGAGACGTCATCTCTACTAAAGTAGAAAAACTAGCCAGGCATTGTGGCAAATACCTATAGTGCCAGCTACGGTGGAGGCTGAGGCAAGGATCACTTGAGCCCAGGAGTGTGAGGTTGCTGGGAGCTATGATGCCATGGCACTCTACCCAGGGTGACAGAGTGAGACCCTGTAGAAAGAAAGAAAGAAAGAAAGAAGGAAGGAAGGAAGGAGGGAGGGAGAGGGGAGAGAAGAGAAGAGGAGGAGAGAAGAGAAGGGAAGGGAAGAGAAAAAAAAAAGAAAGAAAGGGCTGGGTAAATTATGGGACATCTATATTTACAGAATATAGTGTAGCTTTATAGATTTGCAAAAAACCCCACAGTGACTATTAAGCTTCCCTAAGGAACATAAGAATATGTGTAAGAAAATGGAGAGGACACACACATACACACACACACACATACACACGAGGGGACGTCAAAAAGCTCATGGGAAAGTGGAATGAAAAGATAAGAATAAAAAAAAACACTTTATTTCTCAACATAAACTCCATCATGTTTAAGACACTTTTATAAAAGATGATATCAGCAATTTAGCCCATCCCCAGAGAACTAAGGGCCCTGGGAATTGAACCACATCAATGCAGTGCTTTTTATGTTACCGAGGACACATGGGTGCCCTTTACAGATTTTTTAAGTTTAGGGAACAAAAGAGTCAGAAGGAGCCAAAGTGGGACTGGAAGGTGGGTGCCTGATGATTTCCCATGGAAGCTCTGGACAAGTTGTCCTTACTTGATGAGAGGAATGAGCAGGAGGATGGTTGTGGTGGAGAATGAGTCTCCAGTGAAGATTTCCCAAGGGTTTTCCTGCTAAAGCTTTGGCTAACTTTCCCAAAACATTTTTCATGGTAAGCAGATGTTATTATATTCTTTGACCCTCCAGAAGGTCAACAAGTCAAGTCCCTGGAGCCTCCCCCAAAGCCGTTGTGTCCTTTGCTCTCAACTGATGTCCACTTTTGCTTTGACTGGCCCACTTCCACCTTTCGGTAGCCATTGCTTTGATTGTGCTTTGTCTTCAGGATTGTACTGGTAAAGCCGTGTTTCACCTCCTGTTACAATTCTTCAAAGAAATGTTTCAGAATCTTGATCTCTCTTGTTGAAGTTTCCATGGAAAGCCCTGCCCTTATTTGCAGCTGATCTGGGCACCCATCAAGTGGAAAGTTTACTCAACTTTAATTTTTCTGTCAGAATTATATAAGTTGGGCCACTTGTGGTGGCTCACACCTGTAACCTCAGCACTTTGGGAGGCTGGGAGCAAAGCAGGAGGATTGCTCAGCTTTTGCCTAGGAGCTTGAGCCTTGACACATGGTGAGTCCTCTCGTTACAAAAAAATTTAAAAAAAAAAAATAGCTGGAGGGCGGCACCTGTGGCTCAAAGGAGTAGGGCGCCGGCCCCATATACCAGAGGTGGCGGGTTCAAACCCGGCCCCAGCCAAAAACTGCAAAATAAATAAATAAATAAATAAGTTAGTTGGGTGTGGTGGCACATATCTGTAGTTCCAGGTACTTGGAAGGCTTAGGCAGGAGGATTTCTTGAGCCCAGGAGTTCGAGGCTGCAGTGAGCTATGATTGTGCCACTGTACCCTAGCCTAGGTGCCAGACTGAAACTGTGTCTCTAAGAAAAAACAAAAACAAAATCCAATACTGAACCTATTAAGATATCTATGATTCTGGCTATTGCTTCCACAGTTAATTGTCAGTCCTCTTCCTCAATTAGGGCACAAACACATTAATTCTTTCCTGGAAAATTGAAGTAGATGGTCTGCCACTGCAGGCTTCACCTTCAACTTCACCTTGTTGCGTCTTAAAACGAGTTATCCACTTGTAAACTGCTGATTTCTCTGGAGCATTGCCCTGATGTACTTTTTGTAAGGCATCAGTGATTTCACCATTCTTCCCCCCAGGCTTCACCATAAATTTGATGTTTGTTATTGCTTCAATGTCAGCAGAATTTCTGTTGCTCTGATCAGGGCTCTTCTCAAACGGATACCATTTCCTTCTGAGGGCTTCAAACTATGTCCTGTTCAGACATGTTATAGCAAGTTAGTACAAGTTTATTTTGGTGCAAAACATGTTTCAAGTCCATGCATAGCTTTTTCATCAACAGGTCCATTAAATTTTTGAAGACCCCCCCTCATGTGTGCTTTCATGCTTTACTTGTAAAATATTTCTAGAAGGATCCTCGAGAAATCTACCCCTGGATGTCCCTATGAAAAAAGATCCGGCGACTGGGTTCCAGAGGTCAATAGAAATTTACTTTCCACTCCCTGCTGTTTTGCACTGTTTGAAATTTTTATTGGCCAGGTGCATACGCCATTTTTCAAAAAGAATTTTAATGGGAATGTCATTCTCTCCAGTTAATTAGACTTCTGCTGTGATAGTATCAGTGCCCAATGAAATCAACTGAAATACATGGTCTGATTCATGGACCAAATTTGGTTTAAAACTTCATGAAAGAAGGCACCTTTCAGTTAAATGTGTATTTAGAAAAGACATTCAGTAAGTAATGAATAATAGGGAACACTGCTTTGTGCTGCTATTTTTCCTAGAGAGTTGTATAGAAACCCCACTCCCTTTCCCCAGGAAATCATGGCAAAGGGCCTTTCATGTTGAAGGGTAACTCTGACTTAAAGCCTATAAAATCAGTAATTAAAAGTTTCCAGTTTCTCTTGTATACTTTAATTTCATAGCTCTTTAGGAGGCATTACTGCCATTTCTCTCTTTGCCTATGGATGACTAAACAACGCTTGGAAGGATAAAGACCAGCTGATTTATTTACACTTCATAACACCCTGCTTACTCCCAGGAGCCAGTAAAGTCAATGGCCTTTAGAAATGGGTCCCATGACAGCAACCTAGCAACTTCCCTCTGAAGTTGGGCTCATGGATAGAAAAATGGCTACGTGGGGAAGAGTGGTCATACACATTATTTTTCAAGATCTGCCACTGAATCAACCCTTCATGTTTGGGGGAAGGGTAAATGACAGCCTGCCCTCCCTATCATCTTTTTATTAGCCCGTTATCTCTTGTAGTATTGGGGTTATTGTTAATCAACACGCCGTTTGTCTATGCCTTCTCTCTTCTCGCACAGACTGTACGCTCCTTAAGTCTGTGTGAGAAGAGACAGACTCATTCATTTGTTCATTTACAGAACAAACATTTAATGCGCAGCTACCCTATGTGTGGCTTTGCAAAGCCTTCAGGGATGCAAAGATGAGTAAGACATCTTTCTTGCTTTTAAGGTGCTCATGGTCTTCTGTTCAAAATCTGAGAGTCTAATTCAGACTTGTCTTTCCCAAATACAAAGAGGGGCTCACAAAAATGCTTCGTATATGTTGGTTAATCAAGAAATTTCTCAAGTTGTGAGCCCAGAATAGTGCCCTGATTGTGTGGGAGTGCATTTTTGCTAGTGAGCTTTCAGTAAATCACCAATTTTTCATGATCTCTTCAATAATAGCATTTAGAAATATAATTTCTTTCTTCCTTAGATTAGAACTTCCTAGACGTGGGAATGGGACCTCTTTTAGGGTTGATACTAAGGACAATTATTCTGGCCCAACAATAGCCTGGCTATAAAATCCACAGGAAGTGGGTTTACTTTTCACAGGAACAAACTGCTACTCTCTAACAAAGGGGCATAGGAGGAGGGAAGGAGGTCAGGGAAGGCACGTTTCCTGTGCCTACTCAAGGCCTGGAACTCCACACTCCTCAGAGATACTGATGTGGAGAAAGAAATGAGCATTTTTAGTACCAGACTGGGGGTTAGTAGGTGATGGATACATTTGCATATATGTATGTGTGCTATATTTATAATTTAAATTAAGTAAAGATTTGCCAAGCCCTCTTCTGTGTGCTGGGTGCTGAAGGAGCTTTTTACCCCAAAATATGACTGCTTTGAATGAAGAGTATTTTGAATTACAGGCCCTTTGAGATCAAAAAGCTTTGGAAGGGGCTTTCCTTCTATCTGCACAAACCAACTGACAGATCAAAGGAGCAACTGACTCCCTTCCTCTCCGTGTTATCTCAGTATATTGCAGGGGAAAAAAAAGATCAAAAATACAACCAGACCTGGCCCAAATCATTTTAAATATGACACCTGTCTCCCAGGTTAATTTAATTTGCTAAAAGAATTATTCATAAGTCAATCTCTTTCCCTCAGCAACCAAATATTGTCCCTAAACAGAATTACCTATACTACTCATCTTCCCTTCCCTCTAAAAGGCAGGTATAAAAATATCTAGTGGCTCACGTCTGTAATCCTAGCACTCTGGGAGGCTTATGCAGGTGAATTGCTTGAGCTCAGGAGTTCAAGACCAACCTGAGCAAGAGAGATATCTGATCTCTAAAAAACTAGCCGGGCATTGTGGTGAGTGCCTGTAGTTCCAACTACTGGGGAGGCAGAGACAGGAGAATAACTTGAGCCCAAAAGTTTGAGGGTGCTGTGAGCTATGACACGATGGCACTCTACTGAAGGTGATAAAGTGAGACTGTCTCAAAAAAAAAAACAAAACACAAAAACAAAAAAAGGGCGGTGCCTGTGGCTCAGGTGGGTGGGGCGCCATCCCCACATACCCAGGGTGGTGGATTGGACGCAGCCCGCCAAACTGCAACGAAACAAACAAAAAACCCCCAACAATCTGGATTCTCCTGGGATATTGGGTAATTACTCTGTGACTCTCCCCACGTGCATAGCAAACAAGCCTTTCTTTTGTTAATCTGCCTTAATTGCGAGTTGATCTTTCAGTGAATTTTGGGGGCTAAGGCAAGTTTCTCCTCACCCCTACAGTGCTTAAAGAGGTATAAATCACAGTTTGACCTCCAAGAGGCAAATTTCAGATTTTAGATCCAGCCGGATCCATAATGAACCTCAGAGTTTCCTAAAATGGCATATTCATATCACAGGTTGCATACAGAGGATATGAGCATTACACAAACACTTTAAATTTTCATTAGGCGTTTTAACACGCATTGGAAAAATCTACAGCATATCAAATTCTTGAGTACATGGGTATTACTGCTTACCATGAGGCTGCATAGGAAAGTGAATTGATTTAAAGATTATCTAAAGCAGCCATTCTCAACCTGTGGGTCGTGACCCCTTTGTAACAATGAAAATACATCCTGCTTATCAGATATTTACATTATGACTCATAACAGTAGCAAAATTACAGTTATGAAGTAGCAAAGAAAATAATTCTAAGGTTGGGGGTCACCACAACATGAGGAACTGTATTAAAGGAACTGCATTAGGAGGCATTAGGTTGAGAACCACTGATCTAAAGGAAAACATCAAGGAAATAGCTGCAGATAGAGCTGCGGAGCAGGGGAATGGCAAAGATTCTGCTAGTGTTGTTTGAATGACCTGAGTATGGCAAATGCAGGTCTAGTCTACCAGTCTCTAGGATGCACAGAGGCTAAGGGACTTGTCTAAGGTTGCGAAGCCAGAAGATCTCATAGACCAGAACGTGGTAACCTGACTGGCCCTCTGCCTCCACAGCTTCGTTCCGTCCCAACTTCTTATTTTGTAGATGAGGAAACTGCAGCCTAAATAACAAATTCTCTTTTGAATGCAACAACTCCCATGAGAATCTGACTGCAAAGTAGAAAGCACAGCATTTGCTTCATGAAATATCACAAGTTCATATTTATAGAGTGCTCACTATGTGTGCCAGTCTTATAGATTCATACATATTAATTTATGCTAATCCACAAACCACCCTGTGCAATGTGCTTAGATATTCCTAGTATCCTTCTTTTCAAGAGGAAGTTAAGGAACAAAGATCAAATAACTTTCTTAGATTATAATTTTACAGAGCTGGGATTTCAACCCAACTAGGCTAGTCTAAGATACACACAGGTCACCAGTGGTAAGTGAGGAGGTAGAACAGGCAACTTGTCTACCTGGTGAAATTCGGAGGATTCTTCTCAGATATATATTACTTCCCCGTCTCCTTCTGCTTCAAATTCTCCAATTAGTCCCTTGTTTATTCCATGGAAGACATTGCTTCTTCACACCATCACTTGGTAACGTACAGAAACTCCTGAGAGGAATCTTTGATTACCAAGAGCAATATTCTTATAAGAATAATTTGTTAGATTACTGTGAAGAGAGCTATAAAGGAATAGTTCACCACTAAGATTGAAGACAGGGAAAGAGTTATGTGGGTCCTTATGAAAGGCCTGAGATACACAAAATTAAGAAACGGGTTGGGTATAGTGCCTCACACCTGTAATCCTAGCACTCTGGGAGGCTGAGGCAGGAGGATCACTTGAGCACAGTATTTTGAGGTTACTATGAGCTAGGATGAGGCACTCTAGCCTGGTAAATCAGAGTAAGACTCTGTCTCCAATAATAATAATAATAATAATAATAATAATAATAATATATATGTGTGTGTGTGTATGAGTGTGTGTGTGTAAAATCCACAGGGAAAGAAACAAATGAAGCCGTCCCAGCAGCACCAATAAACCAAACAAGTTGAAAAGTGTCAGAAAGGACACCATTAGCTGTGTTTCTTGGAAGTGAAATAATGAACTATAACATAGTCTGTCTCAAAACTTTCATGGTGACCCACATATAGGAGATGAATGGAGGAAATGATGGGGCTAAGGGTGACCCAGGAGAGAAGGACTGGCCCAGTGCACCGTAGGGGGCCACCAGGTGTTGCCGAAGCCCAGCTCAGCGCCAAGCACTTGGCACGGCCCCTGGCACAGAGCAGGTGCTCAAAGGCTTTGTCAGGGGAATGGAAGCCCAGATGGAAAGAGAAGCCTGGCGGCGAGGCGGACGCCAGCACAGTGATCGGAGGTGAGAGAGAATTAAAGACTTGACCTGCTTTATAACAACGTTGTTCCAGGTGGGCCCTAGGAGGAGATCACAGGGACAAGTTTCTAGTCCACAGGCAAAGGGCTGTGGGCAAGCCATTTAACAGCACCCCGCGGCAGCTGGCCTTGGCTCTGGGGAAGTCCACGTCTTATCCACGTCTTGTTGGTCTCTAATCTAGCAGCCCTGGTTCGATCGTCAGGCCTACACTTCCTTAGCTTAACAGCCCTCATTCTCTCCCCGTAGGGTGCCACGGTGTGAGTGTGGGGGCAAGCCAGCCTCCTTTGTGCCAGAGAAAGATCAGCCTGTGGCACTCTTCTTTATCTCCCCAGCAGGTGCCGACAGTTGAGCTATTCCACGCACCTTTGGGGCACAAAACTGCCCAGAAACCTCAGCCAAGTTGGAAGCCTGAGAATTCTTTCAAAGGCACCAAGGAGGAGCCTGGAGGGCCTGGCTGCACATTGTGTAAGCCGCGTGAGAGCGGGGTGTACCGCTGATGCACAGAACCGGGTGCCTGTCGGAGTTGCGTAACTTTTAGGCAGAAGCACTTGTTAAGTGTTGCAACATGACTCCACATCGTTATCAAAAATGTGAAACATCCACCCCACACACACTTCAAAAACACCAAAGCTCTTCTCCGCCAGGTGGTTAAGGCTGCTTGATGGGGCTGCCGGGGAGGAGCATTGCAGGGGGTGGGGGGGCGTGACTTACTGTAGCTCTTGGCCTTGGGAACTGTACACACAGTACCTTGGACCCCACTGGCCTTGGGCAGCCCAGGCCTCTGATAAAATGTACTTTTTTTCTGTTTGTTTTTCCTGGCAGTCTCATTTGGGGTTATAAGTGGCTCATTATTTCCATCCCATAGATCCATGCTTGCCTCAGTTATGTTTTATTCTGGCTGTCTGAAATAACTGAAAGGTTGGTAAAATCAACGCTGGCGAACTGTGTGTTCTGACCTTGAGCGGAGGCCGAATTTCCGCAACACTCATGCCGTCTGCAGTTGCTCCCGTGTGCAAGAGGCTGGCTGGCAAGGCCTCCTGAGAGCAGGGGATATAATTAAATTTATACTAAAGCACTCGGTGCTGTTAAATGCCAGAAGTGGCACAGACCTTCCCTCACTCCTGCCCTGCAACCTTCGCAGAGGACTATTGGGCAATCATTGGAGGCTATAAAGTTGGAACAGCATTCCCTCCAGATAGGTCATTTTCCCCCCAGGACAGCTTGGAGGCAAATTTTATGAAGTATCAAGTAGCTGGCCCAAAGCAGTATAAATAGCGAGAGAGCACATGACAGAGTCAGAACTGAATGTGGTTAAATCCCAGGCTGAAAACGTATAACGTGTTTACTGTTATCGTCACCTACACGAAGATACTCGCCTGGTGACCATCCAGGAAAGGAGTTTAACCATATAAGCGGTGTTCTTAAGACTTAATCTTAGAAAAATAATTTTATCCCTACTTTTGGAAATTGGAAGACCACAGAGTTAATCTGGGGAGGGGACCTGAGGGTAAGTCGGAAGAGATTGAGTGTCTCTTGGACATCAAGGACGATCCTTATAAAACATCCCAAGTTTGGCCTGGTAAGAACCAGGGGAAAAGCACAGAAGTGTGGTTTGTATTGGATCAGAACTATATGCAGTCACTAAGAGACCACAGGGACATCCAAATCGGAATTTTTAAAGGGCAACGTGGAGAAAATTTTAATTCAGGTCCCCACTCATCTTTGTTCTCTGCTTTTACTTTAGGATACACTGTATGGTGTACGTTGTGCTTCCGTGACATTGGTCAGGCCACAGATGAGGGAGTTAGGAAAGGCCGTGAGCTTTCCAAGGCCAATGTCTTAAACCAGCTGCTTCTCATCAGTCCTGTCCCCATGGCCGGAGCTGTTGACATCCTGAAAGATAATCTTGTATTCCTAGGATGGTGGGAGGAATGGCATAAGTTTGACGTAGAATGGAATTTTGTTTAATGCTTCCACTTAGAGACTACAAATTTCCAGGCATCCCTGGCCCCACCTGCAGCTTGCAACTCTCCATATACCTTGTAAGGGAAGACTTCTGGGACTGCCAGATCTAAATTCCAAAAATATTTCAAAGGGTGGCAGTAATGTTAGTGTCTGACTCCTTTGAAAAAGACAAGAGCCACCTGAGTATATCGATTCTTATATTTTTATCAAAAATTAGTATATCTAGAACAAAGACAAAAGGACCATAGGCCAGAGTAACCACAAGAGGCTAACACAGTCAAGAAATTTTTCACGAAGGCTGGGTGCAGTGACTCACGCCTGTAATCCTAGCCCTCTGGGATGTCAAGGCCTGGGTATTGCCTGAGCTCAGGAGTTCAAGACCAGCCTTAGCAAGAGCGAGACCCTGTCTCTAAAAAAATGTCCAGGCATTGTGGACAGCATCTGAAGTCCCAGCTTCTTGGGAGGCTGAGGCAAGAGGATCCCTTGAGCCCAAGAGTTTGAGGTTGCTGTGAGCTATGATGCCAGAGCACTCTACCCAGAGCAAAAAAGTGAGACTCTGTCTCAAAAAAAAGAAAAGAAATTCTTCACAGGTGTGGGGTGTGGATGAGACTCTGCCTTCTTTTGCCAGAGTCCACCTCACTTCCCCCAAAGACTGGTGGCTCCCTATCCAATATTCACTCTGTATTTCTTCCTTGGTAAAGCAACTCTAGTGTGGCAATGTGCCTGGCTAAAAGACTGCGTTTCCTAGTTTCCTTTGCAGCAGGGGTGTCAAATGAGATCTAAGGAGATATTGTGGGTGGTCAGGGTTGCCAGATAAAATACAAGATGCCCAGTTAAATGTGAGTTTCAGTAAACAATGAATAAATTTTAACTATAAGTATCCATATAAGTATGTCCTGTGTAAAATATTTGTATTTTTGTTTGCAAAATCTGGCAACTCTGTGCACAAGGCTTCTAAAAAGCAAGGTAGAAACTCCTTTTCTATGTTTTTCTTTTTTCCTGGGACCTGGTAGGATAGCTGGCTCTTCAGCAACCATCTTGAGTCATGAGGCTAAGGATGGCAGAAGAGAAAGACAAAGGAGGCTCGGCGCCTGTGGCTCCTCAGGCTAAGGTGCCAGCCACGTACACCTGAGTTGGTGGGTTCGAATCCTTCCTGGGCCCACCAAACAACAATAGTGGCTGCAACCAAAAAAAAAAAAAAAAAAAAAAAAATGGCCAGGTGTTGTGGTGGGCGCCTGTAGTCCCAGCTACTTGGGAGGCAGAGGCAGGAGACTCGCTTGAGCCCAGGAATTGGAGGTTGCTGTGAGCTGTGATGTTACAGCACTCTATCCAGGGTGACAGCTTGAGGCTCTGTCTCAAAAAAAAGAAAAAAAAAAGAGAAAGACAAAGGACTTGGGTCTCTTAGGACTGCATACCTCCAGACCTTCTTCTCTGTGAGGCTAACCACTCATTATATCTCTGTGACTTGCCTTCAGTTGCTATTCCTAATTTACTTAGCTCTAAGAAAGAGTGCATTGTTATCTTTGGTGTTTGATTAAGTCTGTTTATCATGTGTCACTCTCCCTCTTGTGTGTCATACACCACACTCCTTCGGCTCTTTTGCTCACCCTGTTTTGTAAGGACCTTGAGAAAGGTGGACAGTTTTCCCTACATCCTTTGAAATGATAGCCCTTCACTTGAGTCTTCTATGCGGTGCTGTTACCTGACTATTTTGTAAACTGTATTTAGGTATTTTGAGTAATTGCTTTAGATAATTGATAATAATAATACCTATAAAGCAGAGTGGTTCTTATCCCTGCACAGAAACTAGGTGTAAAAACTCAAGTCCTATGAACTGATGCTCTGAAACCCAGAACCACGTGGCAAAACAATTTTGATGGCTTCTCTTACATGCTGTAAAGGTTAGCTGAGGATAGTCATGTGCACCGGGAAAGCTAATTTGCAATGCACCATCAACAATTCAGGAATGGGCTCAGTGCCTGTAGCTCAGTGGTTAGGGCACCAGCCACATACACCAGAGCTGGTGGGTTCGAATACAGCCTGGGCCTGCCAAACAATGACAACTACAACCAAAAAATAGCCAGGAGTTGTGGCGGGTGCCTGTAGTCCCAGTTACTTGGGAGCCTGAGGCAAGAGAATCACTTAAGCCCAAGAGGTTGAGACTGCTGTGAGCTATGATGCCACAGCACTCTAATGAGGGCTACATAGTGAGACTCTGTCTCAAAAAAAAAAAAACCCAATAATAATAGGGCGGGGTGTGTGGCTCAGTGGGTAGGGCGCCAGCCCAATATACCGAGGGTGGTAGGTTCAAACCCGGCCCTGGCCAAACTACAACAAAAAATCGCCAGGCATTGTTGGGGAAACCTGTAGTCCCAGCTACTTGAGAGGCTAAGGCAAGAGAATCACCTCAGGAGTTGGAGGTTGCTGTGAGTTGTGATGCCACAGCACTCTACCCAGGGTGACAAAGTGAGACTCTGTCTCAAAAAAATAAAAATAAATAATAATAATAATTCAGGAATGATGTAGAACCTAACTTCTTCAGCCTTGTTAGAAAGTTGACTGCTTTGAACATCCACTGGGAGGCATTCTGGGAAACGAGAGGGTGTTAGAATTGACCTCTTGGTGTATAAGCCCAGCTAACTGGCTTAGCATGGCTCGGTATGTAGGGAAACAGATATTGCCTGGGCTGTGACCTGTATAAATACCTGCCCTCCCCTTTTGCAGCAGAATCTTTTCGAAGGTTAAGCAACAGTAAATAATCAACTAAGAGTTCTCAGATTGGCTGCATTTACCTTTCTCTGAAAAACCTTTTCCCCCGGTGAAGTTGAAGGGACTTTGGAATGAGAGTCCTATTTCCTTTTAGGGCTCTGCTTCAGACACGCAGAGAACAAGATCAGGCCTGGCCTGGCCGGCAGAGACTGCCTGTGGGAGGGAGAAAGCTAGACTGTGTGGTGTGGGTGAGGGGTGGTGAGTTAGAATTTAATAGAAGGGAGGGGAAGAAAACTCGCATTTCATCTTGTAACTTTCCACACAGGCCTTTCAGCAACAAAGGGGCAAGCAGAGTCCTGCCCCTCGTCCGACACTGGGGGTAAAGGGGGTCTGGGAGGCGGCTCCTGGAATATGAGTTCTGTTATGAAAAAGTAACACAAAGGAATAAGCCATACACGAACACAGAGATTAACCTAGAAGATCTGGCCTCAGTGACTGGTGATGATGGGTGACGTCATGATGGTTAGCTCAGAAGAGATGAGAGACGAGCCCATGTGTCTGCATTATAGATGCAAATAACAGTTGGAGTGATGTGAGCTGGGGGAACAATCCAGAGCAAATCTGTTCAGTAGATTATTTTCATAATGCTATGAGGAAAAAGAATTTTCTTTTCTCCAGGGTATACTGACTTATATTTAAAATCCACTCAGCAAACATTTATTGAGCACCTACTATGTTCAGACACAACTCTGAGTGCTGAGAACACCCCTGTAGTGCAGATGGCAGGAAAGATAACAATGCCTTTCAACTTCACAAGAATTTTTTGAGGCCCTTCCATCGCCCATGGTTAATGAGGACACTGCCAGAGCCAGCCACCACCCTTGGACTTTGATCTTGTAAGATAATGAAGATAATGGCAATTGCTGTTCACCACAAAAGTAGATGTCACAGGTCAATAAGTAAGTTTGCACTGTTTTTTTTCTTTTCTAAAAAATTTGTTTTATTATAAGACCTGTAGTAAATATTAGAAAGCTTTCTTATGTTTTAAATCTTTTCTCTGCTACTAAATAATAATGACTTTGGTCAAGTCCTTTAATTTCTCTGGGACTAAGTTTAAACATTAATAAAATGAGATGGTAGAAACTAGGACTAGATTGATTTAACGAATCCTGGTTTAGGACCAGCCATCAGAGGAGAGTAAGAGGCAGATACCCACTTACTAGACACATGTAAGGGTGGAGCCTCAGACTATTTACCGCTTAAAGTCTCTTAAACTCTTAGCTTCTTCACCTGAGAGATGAGCATAATACAATACTTGTGAGGATGAAACAAATTAAAAATAATGTAGATGCTGGCGTGGATGTGGAGAGAGGGGGAATACCCGTACACTATTGGTGGGAGTGCAAACTAATATAGCCTCTTTGGAAAGAAGTATGGAGAAGCTTCAAAGATCTCAAATTAGACTTCCCATGTGACCCCACAATCCCACTACTGGGCATCTACCCAGAAGAAAAAATAAAATCATTTTATCATAAGGACATTCGCACTAGATTGTTTATTGCAGCTCAATTTACAATCACCAAGACGTGGAAACAACCTAAATGCCCATCAATTCAGGAATGGATTAACAAATTATGGTGCACGCACACCATGGAACACTATTCAGCCGTAAAAAGATGGTGACTTCCCATCTCTTGGGATATCCTGGATGGAGTTGAAACACATTCTTCTTATAAAGTACCACAAGAATGGAAAAGCAAATATCCAGTGTACTCAACACTAATGTAAAGCCAGTAGACGATCTAATGTCTGCCCAAATTGAAGAAAAACTCATTTCAATTCAAGTTGGGGGGAGGGGTAATGAGGAAAGGGAAGGGGATTGGGGTGCTCTCACTGAATGGGCACTGTGTGGGGGTATTTAGAAAAATTTTTGTGTGTGGGACATGACCACAAAAGGGACTCTCCCTAACAAAATCAAATATTTTGACCTGGTTGTTTGTACACTCATATTAACCTGAAATAAATTTACTTAAAAAACAAACAAACAACACATCTGGTTCAAGGAAGGGCCCAAGAGAATCCCCCAATGAATGTAGTTATTTTTATCACACCCTGAAATCATTTGCATCTTGATACACTGTTTGTTTACATGTACCCAAGCGTGCATGTGTGCAAACCCTCTTCTTTCTTTTATCACCGATATCTCAGCAAGTGGTTAATTGGGAAATCTCAACATATTAGGGACACGAATGTAACACAAAATGGCCTGGGGAAAAAAAAGGGTGAAATATGGCTCGGTGCTCGTATGTAGCACAGTGGTTATGGCACCAGCCACATACACCAAGGGTAGTGGGTTTGAACATGGCCCGGGCCAGCTAAACAACAATGACAACTGCAACAACAAAAAAAAGGGTAAAATATCTTCTATCTCTTCAAAATCCCCTTATCCTTTTTGGTTTTTTGTTTGTTTGTTTTGTTTTGTTTTTTGAGAACTAAAACCTACATCCCTGCTTTAGGCCAGGGGTCTGGAGTGGCAGGGGAAAGTCTTTTGTTCTTTGTGTCACAGGAGAAAGTTCAAGGGGATCGCCTAGGCGGAGGGTCACCAAATCATTAAAATCATCTAGATGAAGACAGGATTAATCCAGGTGGAAGGTCACGAGATTGTCTTAGCCCAAAATGGGATTAAGGGGTTAACCGGAACCTGTAAAAATCTCTGTGCTTCAGTCCAGAAGGGGAACTGTGGGTCTTGGAGGGCCTGTGGGTGTTCTGCATGTACAGTAAACTGGAAGCCCTGGCACTGGATGGGCCAAGTCCTTCCTCCGCCCCCTTGCCTCCTGGGGCCCTCACAAGCATTTATACTGTCTCTGTCTCTCTAGCATCCACTGGTTTATCTCTATGCTTCTCTGTAGTTTTTTTATTTTTATTTTATTTATTTTATTTTTTAATTTTTTTAATTGCTTCTCTGTAGTTTTTTTTTTTTGAGACAGAGCCTCAAGCTGTCACCCTGGATAGAGTGCCGTGGCATCACAGCTCACAGCAACCTCCAATTCCTGGGCTCAAGCGAGTATCTTGCCTCTGCCTCCCAAGTAGCTGGGACTACAGGCGCCCGCCACAAGGCCCGGCCATTTTTTGGTTGCAGCCATCATTGTTGTTTGGCGGGCCCAGGCTGGATTCAAACCCGCCAGCTCAGGTGTACGTGGCTGGTGCCTTAGCTCGTTGAGCCACAGGTGCCGAGCCTGCTTCTCTGTAGTTTTATTGGCATTTTTTTTTAATAATTTTATTAAATCATAATTGTGTACATTGGTGCAATCACAGGGCAGAATGTGCTTCATATACAATCAGAAACATTTTGATCATACTGTGAGAGATAGCCCTCATGGCATTTTCTTAATCACTATATAAAGACATTGATACTCTACATTTAATAAGTTTTACCAGTACCCTACTAAGATGCACCGTAGGTGTGATCCCACCAATTGCCCTCCCTCCACCCATCCTGCCCCCTCCCCTCCCCTCCCTTTCCCTTTTCCCTGTATTCTTGTGCTAGAGGCGGCAACTTTTATAAACACGGCCCAAGCACAGCAGCACCAGAGAGGAGGTGCGCGACAGGGCAGCACACAGGATCCCAGAGACCCGAGAGCAGCCCCGGCGGGACGGCGCAGGCGCAGTGGAGCGCGACACCTCGCGCTGAGCGTAGCCGCCTGCACCTCCCAGGAGGCGCCACACGGGGGCAGCCCCGGAGGACGAGTCCCCGCGCAGAGCTAAACAGAACCAGATTGATGCGGCCGGGCGGGGCGGGGCGGGACACGGCTGAAACTCCGGCGGAAAGGCTGTGCCACCCCGGAGAAAATGCTGCGCTTCCAGCTTCATGGAGCAAAGCCCCAAATTTGGCTTGCAAAAGGAAACCGTAAAACAAAAACTGTCACCAGCTGGTTCCACTGGGGCTCGAACCCAGGACCTTCTGCGTGTAAAGCAGACGTGATAACCGCTACACTATGGAACCACATGTGACAAGCGTCTTCCAGAAATAGGTAATTACAGATACAAAAGCTTTAACTCCGGGAAATGTGATCGAGATCTGATATTCAGTGATCGCTTCCGAAGGAAAAATTTCCAAACAGGTTCAGATTCCCTAGTGCTATAAGGAACGGACTGGCAGAAACTCCGTTGTCCACAGCCTCCCGAAGCAAAACCCAAAACCAGGCTCGCAAAATACAAACATTTAACGCTAAAAAGCAAACAATGTAACTTATGGTTCCACTGGGGCTCGAACCCAGGACCTTCTGCGTGTAAAGCAGACGTGATAACCGCTACACTATGGAACCCCTGGCGGGAACTTGCGGCAAAATTCAGTAATTGTACATAAAGAATTTTAACGCTGGTGCTTGACATGGAGACATTTGTTCACAGAAAGAGAAACTCTGAAAAGGATTTCACTCCCCTATGTGATTCTCATCCGCGTGTCTCCTCGGGCGCAAAAGCCTACGGCTACTCAGAGATGGAAAGCGTCCCGCTCCCAGATGCACACCGCTCCTTTCCTGATGTGTAGAGTGCGGAGGGATGGCACGTGCCAGGCTCTGTGGCGCAATGGATAGCGCATTGGACTTCTAGATAGATGGAGGCATTCAAAGGTTGTGGGTTCGAGTCCCACCAGAGTCGTTCGTCTTTTGATGACAAGGAGGGACGAAAAGTTGGGGACGTGAAAAATAAAAGACACTTTGCCTTTTAAAATGTCCAGTCTGATCCTAAAAAGGAAAGAAACTAACTGCGGTTCCTTGTTTCGTCCCCTTCCTTGAGGGTGTCAGGAACCTTGCTCCTTCAGCCTTTTGTTAATCATGTTCAAGTGGCTCCAGTTTCAATTATAAAAGTTACCAAGTTTTTTGTTTATTACTCTTTTACATCAGGAATAAAAACAATCTTAAATTGTGAACTTTTTAGTTGCTCGGTATTGGCCGAGTTGCCCTAAAATAAAAGACAGTTAGTGAGATACCAGAATGGCCGAGTGGTTAAGGCGTTGGACTTAAGATCCAATGGATTCATATCCGCGTGGGTTCAAACCCCACTTCTGGTAAAGACTGGTGATTTTTCCAAACAAAGCCAAGTTTTCCTTTCCAAATTCCTGGTTCTCAATTTTGTAAGCTAAGGTATCCAAATTCCTAGTTATCAATTTTGCAATTAGAGAAGTCCAAATGACAGTATCCAACACAGACTGAGTCATTAAGTGACAGTAACATTTCAACCTAAAAGTTATGTCTTTTTGCCAGACACAAACTATAGCGGCATCTTCAGAACTGATGGTTTGTAAAGTAGAAAGAAAACCTCTGTGTGAAACTGCCCCTGAGGGAGGGGGAGAACAGAGAGTGAGAGACACATTGTGCTGTGAAAACGTTCCCTCTTGGTCAACAGTTATATTCTGAGAACCTATATGCCAAGTACTGTTCTAAACACTGCGGCTGTGGGGATGCAGAGTTTGGGGGGTTTGTTTGTTCAAATATAAAATACATTGATATATACTTGAATATATTCAAATATAAAACAACAACAAAAAAGGTAAGGTACTTACCAATAAGATTGCTGACTGGTGGCACTTTCATTAGAAAGTGACAGAAGGAAGAGATGCTTTATAAACAAGCTGACAAATAAACAGAAGAATTTCAAATGATGATAAGCGCTGGAGAGAAAAAAACAAGGCAGCACAATAGATTGACTGAGAAATATTTCAGTACAAACTTATCCCATTGGATTATTAAAATCATTCACCTTGACAGATCTGTTCTTCCTCTCTACCAGACTTTCAAAGACCAACTCTGCCCCTCCACCTCTTCCACTGAAAACCTCTGACCAATGACTTTCATCCAACTACACATTCATTCATTCATTCATTCAAGGACAGTTTTCAAGAGCTTTGCAGTTAGGCACTGACTCAGGCTTTGGGGATATACAGAGAGTACCCACAGACAAAGCAGAAACACTCCAGGAGGAAAAACAGACTCATTAAACAGGTGCTTAAGGTAGGTTGAGATGAATGAAGCAACAGGGACAAGCTCAGGGCCCCTAGTCCCTAACTCCATCTGAGAGGACCAAGCAGGGAACACTAGGGCCATTACTGAGTCCTGTCTGTAAGGATCAGCCAGCATTTCCCAAACCAAAGAAGGTGTGAAAGTGGGAAGAGAGTGGCATTTCAAGATGAGGACTGGAAGCAGGGGAAAAGGCACTGTGGAGTATTCAATGAATTACATACAGCTCCAGCTACTTCTCTGTGGTAAGCAGACCTGTGCCATGCTATGAACACTTGATATAGTTACACAGTATGAGACTGTTGGTCTCAGAGTTTGGTACTACCAGTCAGTCTGGTCTATCTTAGGAGAACAGGAAGCAGATCTTCATGCTCTCTGTCATTCAAAGCTTAACTCAGCAGCCATTGTGCACCTGACACTGTTGTAAGAAGTGGAGGGAGGTTCAAAGGTTTGGAGAGGAATAGGCCAAAGGCTCATAACTTCCCTGAGGACTGACCTCATGGCACAGGAAGCTCTTTTCCAGGGAATCTGGTTTTAGTTTCCTTGGTTGAACTTGCCATCAGCTGCTTAGGGATCCACGGCTTCATTTGTGGAAACTGTACCTAATATATTTGTGATTTTTCAATACAAACAACTCTTCTCAAGGAATGGAGGGACCCCCACTGAAAAAGTGGCGTGTTTTTTTTTTCTTTTGATTGCCTTCTGGCTAACAAAAAGTTTGCGTCTTAACCTTTCTCTGCTGGATCCTTGGAAAACACAGAATCAAGGAAGCTTTGACCTGAAGAGCTACCTATGTGTTCCGAGAAGCATGGAATAATTTCACAGCCCCATTTTTTTTTTCATTTACTTCATTACAAAAGTAATACATGTTGTTTTTTCAATCAAATAGTGCAGATAAGCATAAAGAAAGTAATGAGAGCTTCTTTTCACATGCTTTATTGCCAGTCCCCAAAGAGATTGTTTTCTATCCTTATAGATCTACTATGTATATTCAAACAACGTATAATTAAAGGATATATGTGTATGTGTTCACATACATTCTTTAGCTTTTTCGTCAAAAAGTATTATACCGTACATATTGTTTGGCACATTGTGTTCTTTTTGCTTAACATAACGTGGATATCTTGCCATGTGGTTATTTTTTAATCTTTGCCTTTTACTGTCCTGATGTTTCTCCATAAAGGAATGTAAATCATCTCGTTCCCCCGTGTAGTGTGTTTGAACGCCAAGGAAAGCTCAAATATGCGTGAGGCTTCACCTTACAGGGCTCTAAATCTTTTCAAGGCATTTTATCCAATGCCTTAGGGAATGACATGGCAAAGAAGTTATGAAGAAACAGGACAAATTACAGAATTGCCTAATTAGGTACATCTGGGACACAACTGCCCAGGTACCAGAACTCCCAAAAAAGATCAAATCCAGCCTGCAGCTTGCCTGATCAAAATCTTTTAATGGAAGCTTCAGGGAAACAATCAGATTCCCTATCCAAGTAAATAATGTCATTTCCCATTTGCTATTCCCTCTGCTCAGAATCCTCTTTCCAAGAGCTCAGGAGCCCATCCGTAGCTCGAGTCAGACGTCACTCTGGAAACCTTGGCAGACTGACTTCAGGTGCAGCCCACGTCCTCCGTATCTGCTAGGCGTGGCTTCCCACGATCATAGCCCTTAAATGGGGGCTTCTGCTTTGTATGTCTTCCAGCTCCAAGAGGGCTGAGACTCGGTCTGCAACCCCCATGAGTTCGCTTAGTTCCTAAAGCGCGGTGGGGGCTCAAAGTCTGTCGAATCGATTATTGAAAACCTAATTATTCATCAGTGATCCGCCCACAAGACACTCCAGGTTTCCCCAAACACCAAAACTAGAATTAGAAATCCCGCACCTCACCCAGAGCCCCCACTCTAAATCTGGGGAATTACTCAAGGGAGGTCCCCTTTAGGGCGCTGAGCAGGTCAGGCAGGCGGTTATTTTTTGCTTTGTAGCCTGTGATGGAAGAAATAAAGACTTGATTTCACAGAACTCCCCCCTCGATCTCGATTTTTAAGGTTCTGCTCTCAGAGAATCAGCAAAAAGACTCCAGTAGGGAAAGAATGTGGCTACGGGTCCTATTTAACTGCGGATAGGCTGGGGGAACCCGCTCCTTTAAGAGCCCGGATAGCTCAGTCGGTAGAGCATCAGACTTTTAATCTGAGGGTCCAGGGTTCAAGTCCCTGTTCGGGCGAGGTTGTTTTAAACTGCAAAACAAATTTAAGTGCACTGCGCGTCCCGGGAAAGGTTAGCCAAATGAAACCTTACGCAAAACCTGCTTCAGCACACCCTCCCAGTACTCTCTTATGGGAGTTAAATCAAAAATCGAAAAAGAAAAGACTTTCTAATGGTTTGGGCCGAATAAAAACGAATGGCCTTACTCTTTCAACCCCTCCCTGTAGGTTGCTCCCTCTTCGGATATTTTTCCCATAAAACTAACGTATTACTTTTGTGTTCTAAATATCAATAAGCACATAACCGACAAAATTGCACATCGATCGTCAGAGTCTTAATAGTTATATTCTTCGGCAAGAATTGTGCACATTTTGGCACTGAAGAATGTATTCGGACAGTTTTATCAAAAGCTCGGTGAGGAAACTGAAATCCCAAGAATCATTTTAGACAAAGACACTTGAAGACGCATAATCCGTATGTCTCCAACTGGGCACGTTCCTTCACCAGATTCCTAAAGGCCAGGTGGGACCCGGACTTGCGATTCTCGCTGTAAATGCAAATGCTCTCAGAGAGGTGCATATACCGGGGATCAAACTCAGGACTTGCCGCCACAGGAATAGACGTGTTAACCACCACAATAGGAAACCATGTGCTATGTAACATCCAATAGTATAAACGGTCATTACGGAACTGGGAACAGATTGTCCTGGGATTTCTGACATCCTTAGGAGGCTTAAAGACTGCATCCTCATAATGCTTTACTAAATACCTGTAATATCCTTTCATTGGCACGTGCCGGTTTTAGAGACACGGAGAACAGCTGTCTATGCCTGCGTAGGGTGCAGGTACAAATGTGCAGGGGAAGGGAGACAAGCCCTCGTAGAGATTGGAAGAAGTGGACTCCAGTCCCACCTGTTCAAAGGGTATGCACCAACAAAACCCTTGCCGAAACCCGGGATCGAACCAGGGACCTTTAGATCTTCAGTCTAACGCTCTCCCAACTGAGCTATTTCGGCTAGGACACTGGCCTCAGCCTCCCTATTAAAGGAAACTTTTTTTTAAAATTCGGTTTCCCCTCTTTTCCAACTTTTTAATTCTTTATTTCAACTTCCAAACTGTATTATTTTTTTAATTCTGACGTTTTGCGTACAGTGCATGAAAAAACTATTTCTTGTCAGTGAGGAAACTCAGAAACTCGTGTTCTGCCTTTATTGTCTTCCTAATGCTTTCTCTGCCTCTCCCCAGGTTCCGAATAAGGATAAAAACAGACAGCTACTAAGAACCTACTGTTGTGTCTAGCACAGATCTCAAGGGTTGCTTTCTGTCCCCACTCCCAAGGCCCCCTTGTGTTGATATGGCAGTCATTATAATAATGTTTAAATGAAATAGCTAATTTGCTCCCAATCATCCAGAACTAAACTAGAACTAAACCAGACCTATCTGGTGGCTCCAAAACACAAAAGGTCGTGGTTGAGACAAACTTTGATTTTTTTGTTTGTTTGTTTGTTTTTTGTCTGTCACCTTTCAGCAAAGGCAGACAAACCATGGTTGGAGAGGGAATGGACCGGAGGCGGGAAGACCGGAAGGGTTAGGTGTGCTCCACTCCTGTCCTCTTCTTGTACAGTCAGAAAATGGTTGGAGTAAGGATAAAAGACATTCTACTTTTCAGGGTTCCCAAAGGGGATGTGATCAGTTTCCAAGGGACTCCCTCAAGAAGAAAGGAAAAAAATGGAGCACTTGCCACAGCACCTTACCTTTTTCAGTCCTTGGAATGCCTTCTGAACTTCATCATTCACTTTCCTCAAGAAAGCAGGCCAACTAGCCTACTCTTCCTTGCATCAGTAACAATTGCTGTTCCTTCAGCACTTACCACCAACCAACCCAAGTCACATAAATACCAGCTTATGCTCTTAGGCATGCTGGGCATATGTATTTGTTTGAAAGAACTCCTTACCTGCTGCAATGTGTGTCTCTTGTTTCGTAGCTAGATTGAAAGCTCTTTAATAATTAGAATAGTTACTGTGAATTGAATGCTTGCTTTTAGACTGACACTACTAAGTAATGTGCATGCATTCCTATCTCAGTTAATCATCATCAGTTTACGAGATGGAAGCTATTATTATTTATTCCCTTTCTCCTGAGGAAGTTGAGCCTTGGAGAGAGGAGGTAACTGTGGCGTCTATGCAGACCATGGATAACACATTTCCGTGGGGAAGGCGAAGACCCTGCTCATCCTTGAGCTCTACCTCCACCTTGGCCCTTCTCCACTGGTCAGGACTCGCTGGGTACCATAGTCCATCCGCTAAGAAGGCACCTGACACATTCAGCCCACATCCCCGTCTTGTCGATGAGGAAATGAAGACCGACTTTCTTCTGTTGTCTGGTTGACGCAAGGAAAGTTCCGTAATTAGCTAGGCAAGCGATGTGCCTGGTCCCATCACTGCACAAGGAAAATTACTTCACCTTGGTGACCTTACACCTGAGCGTTTTATGTTTACAAGTCAACTTCCTGAAAACCTCTGCTTTTTAAACCTGTTTCCCTTTTTAATTCGTAGTATATGGATGCTAACTTCTCCAGTTTTATCCCATTCAAGTTTCTTAAATGCATTCTCTTTTTCCTAATACTGAGCCTCTGCCTCCCACCAACAGAAGCTGCTGTCTCAACCTCAACGTCTTCCAGTGTTCAGGATCACACTTTGTAAAGTGGGGGAAGTGGGGTAGTGGGTGGGAGGATTTAACCGCATTGAGAGATGAGCTTGTAGATACTTATCTCCTCCTTTTTAGAGTTCAGAAAAACTCTTTCGACCTGTGGTAGGAAGGGCTGGGAAGGTGCAGAACCCTGCCAACATTCATCAGGTATGAAGCAGGAGGGAACCCAAGAGAGAGGGTCAGCAGGGGCGGCTCACAGGGTAGCGAAGCCACGCAGCGACTGGAGAGTCCCGGGGGTGCGGGGTGGAGTATACCCCTGATGGGATCTCAGGGTCCTGTCCTTCAATGTATCAGTATTTCAGCCCTAGCAACTTGGTGGTGACTACAGAATAAATTTGCTTCTTACGGGTCCTTTACACCACTCCCTAAAACTCGTTCTTATCTTTACTATGGAAAAAATACTTCCGCCCGAACAGGGACTTGAACCCTGGACCCTCAGATTAAAAGTCTGATGCTCTACCGACTGAGCTATCCGGGCTCGCGGACATATTCTCTCTTCGATTAATGAAGGCTATATCGTAGCTGCGCTAAGAACTAATGATCCCATTGCCGAGTGAGTTCCTTGTTGTCTCCTTTGTGCAGGTGATTCGACAAGATTTTAAAGCACAAAGCCGGCAGGGGCGGGAAGAAGGCGAAGTAGGAAGCATATTGCGAGAGTGATTAGGTTGTCCTTTGCCAGCTGAATACAGAGTTGTTAAATAAAGCACGCTCCGCTAATTTACAGACCCCTTTGGTAAACCAGAATCTTGAGTTCTGCAAAATTGCACCGGAGAAGCAGCCGCCCACTGTCTCCACTTCTACGCGTTTCTTTGCCCTCTAAACCCACAGCACACAGGGTAAAAGACCATAGTTCAGTGGTAGCTTTGGTCTGCCCCTTGTTCTGAAAAGGTATCACTTAGCAATTCCTTGTCTCCATCCCAGGTGCCCACCTCAGAAACGAGAGCGAAGCCCATTAGCTGCAAAACGGAAAAATTCAAGTCACTGCTTCCCGAATCTAGGGCGGCACCCCGCCTTGCCCCGCCCCCGCTGGGCAGGCCTCTGCGCACGCGCAGCTCACGCAGGCTTTCGCAGGTTGAACACGCTCGCTCTCCGCTTCTCACCTCCATCCCGCACTATCTCAGATCTTGCCGTACTCTTAGGCCTCTGGGCCTTTGCACGTGCAGTTCCATGGGTAATTGAAATGTCTCCGTCCCTTTTATCTCCTTCCCCTTCGTTCTCCCCAAGCAACCGCAGAGAAGGAAAAATAATTTTTTGTCTTACTCTTCTGAGTTGGCAGGTGGGATTCCTGTACAGGAAAAAAAAAAAAAAGACTTAAATGTAAGGCACGAAACGGTAAAAATTCTAGAAGAGAACGTAGGAAAAACTCTTCTAGTCATCAGCCTAGTCAAAGAATTTATGATAAGACCCCAAAGGCCAATTTAGCAACTACAAAAATACACGATGTTTAATCAAATGCTAACGCTTTTGCACAGCAAAGGAAATAATTAACAGAATGAATGGAGAACCGACAGAATGAAAAAAAATACTCACAAACTATACATTCAACAAAGAACTAATAGCTAGAATCTACAAAGAACTTAAATCAGCAAGGAAAAAAATTTTTAAAAGTAGGTAGAAGACATGAACAGAAGTTCAAAAGAAGATAGGCAACAAACATGAAAAAATGCTCAATATCACTAATCATCAGAGAAATGCAAATTAAAAACAACAGTCACATTAAAACCTTATCCCTGTCAAGATGGCCATTATTAAAAAGTAAAAAAAAAAAAAAAAGGAAAAGAAAAGAGGCTGGCTTGGATTCAGATAGAAAGGAATACTTTTACACACTGTTGGTGGGATTACAAATTAGTATAACCTCTGTAGAAAACAGTACAGAGATTTAACACAGAAATAAATATAGACCTGCCATTTGATCCAGCAATCCTATTGCTGGGTATGTACTCAAAGGGAAAATAAGTACTTTTATTTATTTATTTATTTTGTTTATTTTGAGACAGAGTCACACTTTGCTGCCCTACATAGAGTGCTGTGGAATCATAGCTCACAGCAACTTCAAACTCTTGGGCTAAAGGGATCCTCTTTGCCTCAGGCTCCAAGTAGCTGGGACTACAGGTGCTTACCACAACACCCGGCTACTTTTAGCCAGTGGGTCTCACTCTTGCTCAGGCTGGTTCCAACCCATGAGCGCAAGCACTCCACCTGCCTCAGTTGCTAGGATTCTAGAGTGCTAGGATTATAGTCATGAGCCACTGCACTTGGCAGAAAAAAAATAATTTTATAAAAAAACACACCTGTACTTGAATATTTATTGCAGCACAATTCACAGTCAAGAAGATGTGGAATCAACTCAAGTATTAATCAATTCATGAATGGATTAACAAAATGGTATACACACGCACACGCACACACTCACCATGGAGTAATACTCAGCCATAACGAGGAATGAAATAATATTTTATGCAGTAACTTGGATAGAACTGGAAACCATTATCCTAAGTGAAGTTTCTCAAGAATGGAACACCAAACTCCATATGTTCTCACTAATAAGTGGAAGCTAAATAATAGGTACTCTTGGGCGCAAAGAGATATAAAGGACATTAGAAACCAAAAGGGGGGAAGGATTGGGAGAGGGAGGGATAAAAACTTACTTATTGGGTAGGAGGAATGTTTGGTGGCAAACATTCCAAAAGCCCTGACTCAAGCATTATTCCATGTAACAAATACGGACATTTGTATCCTTTTGATATTTTGAAATTTTAAAAAGACAGAGTAAAAGGAGAAAAACAGAAATGTATTAACGTGTATTTCATATGTCACCCAGGAAATGAGTAATTCCAAAGGTATGGTTTAGGTCTACAATCTATATAGCATTTTTAACAAAGAACAATAAATTTTTGGAGAAGTGACAAGATAAAGGAAAAGGCCTTAGAGTCTCTAGGGGCAGCAAATTGTGGAAAAGCAAATATATGGGAAATTAATGGTAGATAAAATCCAGTTAGTAAAATTTGTTACCTTGTTTCCTCTGCTGCCCTTTTATTGGGGCCTAAAGTTGTCCTAGGAGATCAACTTTAGAAGAGAGGAGAGACACTTTTGTAAATGTTTGTCCCACTTTTAGACAAATGGAGGATAAATTACTTTTTATCAGCTTTTTTCCGATTGCTTTTAACTCAAAATGATCCTTAGGCCAAAGTGGCATGTTTTGAGATGGAATATTCTGCTATCCTTCTCCTTTGAGAATGCGGCATAATCGCCATCCTCTCTGGGAAGCTCCCTGTAATTTGCCCAATCCTTCCTCTTCCTCCACCCCCACCTGCACCCCCATCCCCACACACCAACTGTGGATCTTCTGTGTCTCTGTGAGGCAAGCAGACAGGTAGCAAACAGTTGAGAACCCTAGAGTTAATGCTTTAATAAATTAAAAAAAAAAAAAAGAAAAAAAAAGGTCAAGTGCTTTGCTAACACAGAGAAACAACCAGGTGAGCACAGTAACACCTGGCAGGGGAAAAAATGGCATTAGAATGGTGCCTTGAAAGGTAAGTAGGCATGTGCAGCCATGAAAGAACTGGAGACACCCTGTGTTCTTCTCTGAGCTTCTTGCTTAAATCCCAAATGCTTCTGACTGGGATTCCCCCTTTCCTCTTCATGTTAAAAACTGGATAGGATTTGCCCTTTCAGGGCAAACCCCCAATATTTCCTAGGAAATATTTCCCTTCGCTTGGAGCAATAGTAACGATCTCTTTCTTTCCTCTTCTTACCCGTGTGTAAGCAACACCTTGAGGCATGCTGTCAGGGCTCTCCAGATAAACAGAACAGGTAAGATAGAGATAGAAACAGAGCTAAAGACCGAGTGAAGAACTTGGTTGACACAGTTGTGGGGATTGACAAGTCCAAAAGCAGTAGGACAGTCTGACAGCTTGAAAATTCAAGTAGAGAGCTAAAGTTACTGTCTTGAGTCCAAATTCGGCAGGGCAGCAAGCTGGAAACTTGTGTAGGTTTTCCAAGTCAAAGATGTTAGGAGAATTCCTTTCTTCCTCAAAAACCCCAATCTTTTTTCTTTAGGGCTTCAATTGATTGGATGAGGCCCACCCAAGGTACTGACTCTAAACTGCTGTACTTAAAGTCTACTGATTTAAATGTTAAACACGTATTTTAAAAAATACCTTCACAGTGACATCTAGATCGGTGTTTGAACAACTAGGCACTTTAGCCTAGAGAAGGTGACACGTAAGATTAGCTGTCGCGTACCCTGGCGTACACCACGCAAGGTTTCACTGCCGGAGCTACTAGACCACCATTTGGGTTTTCTTTCTATCATTCATCATTGGATTTCGAGCATTCCTGCCCCTGGGACACGGATTTGAGCGGAGCGGAGGTGCAGCCTGACACGCAGTCGGCGTAGTCGTAAGTTACCCTCTCCTTGGGGCTTCGGAGGAAAGTTCAACCCCTACAACTGCCTGGGGCATCCTTGGATACCAGGAAGGAGCGGACAGGATTGCTCAAGAAAGTGAGCTGCGCGCAGTGCCGCGACTGAGCTGAGTCTCGCGACGCAGACCGTGGGTCAGGAATGGGGCCCTGACTTTGTTCTGAGCAGTTTAGAAGACATGACAGGTTCGTTTTCCACTGCCCTCCTTTCCCGGGGGATAAAGGCAGATGATTTGTCTCGTATCTACCCAAGCGTGATTGGGGGTCACAGAAATTACACGCGGTGATGACATCTAAAACGGAAGCACCCTTGCCGAAACCCGGGATCGAACCAGGGACCTTTAGATCTTCAGTCTAACGCTCTCCCAACTGAGCTATTTCGGCTCCTTCTAACGACTTTTTTTCCCTCCCACATGATTATAATGTAATAATATCTTTTCCATGGTCACAATTCTAACGACTTTTTTTCCCTCCCACATGATTATAATGTAATATCTTTTCCATGGTCACAAAGGTCATACAATTTCAGCGGGCGTTTGGTATTTGGCAGATACTACAGAGAGGATAGGGCAAGGCCATTGCTTACAAGCTAGAAATGATGACTTCAGTTTTCTCAAAGTTTTTTTTGTTTTAGCTGCCCCACAGTTTGTTTGTTTTTTTGACACAGAGGTTCACTTTGTCTCCCCTGGTAGAGTGCGTGACGTCACAGCTCACAGCATCCTCAAACTCAAATGATCTTGTCTCAGCCTCCCAAGTAGCTGGGACTAAAGGCGCCCGTCACAACACCCTTCTAATTTATAGAGACCGGAGGTCTTGCTCTTATTCATACTGGTTTCGAACCTGTGAGCTCAGGCAATCTACCCACCTCGGAATCCCTGCAATTTGCTTTTCTCATTGAAAAATAAATCATGGATTTTTTTGTGGCAATTATGTAGACTAACTTCATGCTTTTTAATCCGTGCTCAGTACTGGATTGTGTGGATATAACACCCACTGTTAATCAAACTGCTAATGATGGACATTTTTGCTTTTTTCTATATTTCATTATTAAAAACTATACAGCAGGGTGGTGCCTGTGGCTCAATGGAGTAGGGTGCTGGCCCCATATGCCAGAGGTGGTGGGTTCAAACCCAGCCCCAGCCAAAAAGAAAAAAAACTGTACAGCAATAGTTGTTCTTTGTATAATTTGTTCTTGTGGGAAGGGAGATTTTGCAAGGTCAAAAGACATGAACATTTTGATTTTTACCAATATCTTCACATTGGACTCCAGAATATATAGAAGAAGCTATACAGGCCACTTGTAAATGCTTCAAATGTAGACTTTCAATGTTACTTCACGTGAGGTATACATGGAATCATTATATGGTTTATTTTCATTACATGGCATTTGTTAAAAGCATTAATTTGCAAAACCTACTATTAAAAATACTCCAGAACTTTTCTAATATCATCTTAGCATTTTGCACACACACACACACAAAGAATGGAGTTAGCTTAGGCTTCTTTCAAACTCTAAGAAGCAAGCTGTGATTTAATAACATACTGATTTTATTCCACCTCCACCTCCCATTTCCTAACTTTGTATCCCTTGCATTTATTCACTTAAAAATGTTTTAAATAAACTCCATACAGCTGTTAGTTAAAATAATTCAATGCTGCATGTTCACTTGACTCATAAATAAAAAGATAGCCAGGTGCAGTTGTCTGTAATCCTAGCACTTTGGGAGGCCAAGGCAGGTTGATTGCTTGAGTTCACAGATTCAAGACCAACCTGAGCAAGAACGAGACCTGTGTCTCTAAAACTAGCCAGGCATTGTGGCACTCACCTGTGGTCTCAGCTACTTGGGAGGCTGAGGCAAGAGAATCACTTGAGCCCAAGAGTTTAAGGTTGCTGTGAGTTATGATGCAAAGTCACTCTACCGAAGGTGACAAGTTAGACTCCATCTCAAAAATAATAATAATAATAATAATAAAATAAAGATAACATAGCCTTGTTATAACTTGAAACAAAAATATGACCTTTGTTTAAAATGTATAGACTTAAAACAAAGGATGATTCTAGATTGCCCTTCTCAAGGGAGATTAAGGAAAAGGTCCTTCTGAGGTAAGAAGTTTGGAGTTGGCACAACTCAACCAAGTGGCTTCAAAGTTTTTTTAGACTCAAAAGCCTGTTGTTTGTTTTGCTTAAAATTCACTCTTTTGTTTTCCCTCAAAATTCACTCTTTTGTTTTCCCTAGGTAATTGTAGTAGGGAAAATTCTAAAACAACCCCCAAGATACCCTTCCAGGCCCCAAATGCCATGCATAAATCCATTGTCTTAACCTATAACCTGAGATACGGTTTGGATGTTTGTCCCCTCCAAATCTCATGTTGAAAGTTCATCCACAATGTGGGAGATGGGTCTTAGTGTAAGGTGTTTGTGTCCTGGGGGAAAAACCCTAATGAAAGGCTTGGGATCATTCCTGTAGTGTGTAGTGAGTTCTCCATTAGTTCACATGAACACTGGTTCTTTAAAAAGACCTGGCACCTCCTGTTCTCTCTCTGGCTCCTACTCTGGCTGCGGGACATACCTGCTTCCTCTTTTTTTTCCCCCACAAGGAAAAGCTTACTGAGGCCCTCACCAGAAGTAAATGTTGGTGCCATGTTTCTTGTACAGCTTGCAGAACTGTGAACCAATTAAATCTCTTTATAAATTATCCAGCCTCAGATAGTCCATTATAGCAACGCAAAATGGACTAAGACAACCTGTTATTAGGGTATATTATATAGCACAGCTGACTCTAAAATACATGATTATCTGGGTGGCCCTGACCTCGTCCCATGAGTCCTTTAAAAACAGAAGTTTTCTCAGCTGGTTGCAGATGGGAATCAGAGATTCAAAACACAAAAAGGATGCAATGCTTCCTTGCTGGCTTGAAGACAAAGGAGACCATGTGGCATGAAATGTGAGCAGCCTCTAGAGGTGAGTGTGTTGCCAGCTGACAGCCAGCAAGGAAATTGGTCCTCAATTCTATAACTGCAAGAAGCTGAAGTTAGCCAACAAGAAGAATGAGCTTGGAAGCAGATTTTCTCCCAGTGCTCCAGAAGAGAACAACCTGGTTGACATCCTGATTTTGTAATACTTGGTATATATTAATAACATTGGTTATCTTGTATACTGTATCTTGTAGCTCTTGTAAATGCAGAAGTCAAACATGACTTGAGTATTATGATTTTAATACATTTCTTTTCTTAAAATGTGTATGCATTTGTTGGCACCCTCTTTACACATGTCCATATAATAAATATAGATTTATATATGTATATTATATATAATTATATATTATACAGATGCACATATATAACTGGCCTATGACTTGGGGCAAGTTAGTCCCTTCTTACTATATTTTTTATATATATGTGTGTGTATGTATACATGTATATATAATTGCACTTGCCCTAGCCTTCATTGAATCAGAATCTCTGCAGATGGGATCTATGTATTATATACTTTTTGTTCTTTTCAGTGTCATATATTTTTTAATTGGCCAGGTAATTTTAATGTACACTTTATCTCAGTCTCCCAATTCCTCAGTTTTCACAAAAATATAGCTATCTATCATGTTTAAGACCCATTTTTAAAATTGCTTATTTATCCCCTCCATAGGACCCTGTAATAAAGCATATCCAAAAATGAAGCTATCTTTCCCTCCAAACTTGTTTACCACCCCTTTCTACCTAACTTTCCTAAGCCTGAAAAATAGGATTTCCTTCTTCCCTCTACTCTCCATCCACAATCACAATTAAAAGCTTTCATTCCATCTCATTATTTCTAGACTCCTTCCATTTCTCTTCATCTTCATATTCTCTCAACAACCTCTTAATTGGTCTTCTCACCTACAATTCAATTTCCCTTCCTGGAATCCACTATCCTGCTTCAAAACCTTTCCCTGGCTCTTTAGTTGAAAACAAAAACCAAGGCTGCTTTACGTGGTATATAAAACCTCCCACAAGGTGGGCCTTGCCTTTCTCCAGCACAGTAGCTTAGTGTTCTCTCTTTGCCCTTGCCCTTAATTTTTGTCCATGTAGCATTTTCTACATTGACCTTATCCTTAACCGTACTTAACTTGCACCACTGGGTCCTAGTAGCCTTCTCTGACATGTCTCTGTCTCCTCCTTCCCCACCCACTACTGTCCTTCTATGGCATTTTTATATTACTTATCAAACTAGATTGCAATTGCCTGATTACCTAATCATTTTCCTGCCATTTATATTCCCATGTCTGTTACACAACAGGCCGGAGTAAATTTGGAATGAAAGAATGAATGAAAACATTCCTTGCGATATGTAAGGACCAACTGGTTCTTTAGTAGCCTTTCACATTACCTGGTCAAGTGCAGATGTGACCTCTGCAAGATTATTTGTAGATGATTTTGAGTTCTTTAATTTCTTGCCTTCATCTGGCCACCCTGCCTCCTTCCCCTGAGCCATCAACGCGAACCAAAGATGGAGCACTTTACTTACAAAGCCAGTAGAGAGAAAAGGCTATGGAGAGTGTAAACACAGATTAGTTTATGAACTTTGTTTTTTTGGTTTTTGTTTGTTTGTTTTTCTGAGACAGATTCTCACTTTGTTGCCCTCGGTAGAGTGCCATAGCATCATAGCTCCCAGCAACCTCAAACTCCTGGGTTTAAGGGATCCTCTTGCCTCAGCCTCTTGAGTAGCTGGGGCTACAGGTGCCCACCACAACGCCTGGCTATTTTTTCAAATACAGGGTCCTGCTCTTGCTCAGGCAATCTGCCCCCATTGGCTTCCCAGAGTGCTAGGATTGTAGGCATAAGCCACCAAGCCTGGCCTAGTTTATGAACTTTGGAAGGGAAAGTCTTGAAAGAATTGGAATGCTTCCTACTGGGTAGTGTAGAGTAACGGGTAAGGTCTTAATTTTGATAACAATCTTATTAGAGTTTCACAAGGCATTCAACTGTAGTGAATAAATTCCAAAGATTTTCCTACACTTCTATTCAGGATGATACTATAGGTAGCTTCAGTTATCTTGCTGAAACTGGAGCAGATCTTTGTATAGGATTTTTTTCTGTGAATTTAGAAGTCCCTGACAAGCATAATTATGTATAATTTTGCTAAGTCACAATTTTGAATCCTGACTTTTCATGATTGGCCACTTAAGTCCATACTCCAACCCATCGTGTATGTTTCAAGGACTTGAGAAAGGATCATTGGATGTTTCAGCTACATTTGATTACCCCTAGTGTAGAAAATCATAATACACTGTGGTAATATTCAAGATTGCGGGATGCACCTCTCAGAAACTTTAAAGGTGTTTAGCTTTCAGCTTGCTAGAAAAAGCATCAAATCCAGCAGTGAGAATCAGAAAAATGATCTGAACAGATAAGTGGCCTCCCCAAGCTGGAAGATAATCTCTGACAATTTAGCTAATTTTGTGACCATGGGAGCCTTGAGCAGTCAAGAAGCCTGTAAGCTGAATTTCAAGGATGAAGCTGTCCTCGTTAATTATTATAGCTTCTGGAAATGGCAATGTGTATTTTAGCATGATGTGATGTGATCCAGGAGGAAAGTACCCAATTACCAGCTGCCTTCCAACCCAGAGTTGCTCCCAGAGACTTTTTCTGGAGCACAAGGTTGTAGAGGTCATAAACTCTGGGGTTAAACAAACTCAGCTTCAAATTCCAACACTGTGACTAATCTATCAGCTATGAGGCCTTGAGAGAATTTACTTAAATTATGTTTTCTTTCTTCATCTTGGAAACGATGATTGCAATATTTTCCTCTTAATTTCTTTTATGTGTAAACCAGAGAATGCTTAGAGTTTCTATCTCAGCATCCTGTACACAGAAACAGATGCTTGGTAAATGTGCAGTCCATCCCATGCACAGGAATTGTACTAGCTCTGATCTGAGTACCCTCCAGACCCCTAGGTTACTTTGCTAATCTCCTTGCTGAACCTGAACTTTACATTGGAAATCTAAACAGGTGTGTTCACTGTTTTTATTTCTCTCAAAGGTCTTCAAATCAAAACTCAGTTGCTTATGTTTCAAAAAATAAGAGTTTCTATCCCTACATGAAAGAGCTAAGAATCTGAGAATCTAAACAGGCAAGAGAAATTAATCAATAAAAATTAAATGTTTAGTTTTTGAAGTCAAGTAAGCCCAGTATCAAAAACTATTCCCTTATACAAAGCTCACTATGAAAATTTTGAGACAGACTGTGTTATGGTCCATTATTTTACTTCCAAGAAATATAGTTGACAGCAGCATCCTTTCTGATTCAATGTGCAAGTTTCAACTTGCCGGACTTATTGGTGTTGCTGGGAGAGCTTCATTTGTTCAGTCCCTGTGGCCCTTGGTTGGCTATGGAGCTGGGAGGAGAGATTTTAAAAGTGGGTTAAAAGGCTTGGCACTTGTAGCTCAGTGGTTAGGGTGCCAGCCACATAACACTAGAGCTGGTGAGTTTGAATCCAGCCAGGGCCTGCCAAACAACAACTAAAACCAATTAGCTGGGTGTTGTGGCAGGCACCTGTAGTCCCAGCTACTTGGGAGGCTGAGGCAAGAGAATCGCTTAAGCCCAAGAGTTAGAGTTTGCTGTGAGCTGTGACGCCACAGAACTCTTATCGAGGGTGACAAAGTGAGACCTTGTATAAAAAAAAAAAAAAAAAAAAAAAAAAAAAGCAGGGCGATACCAGTGGCTCAAAGGAATAGGGTGCCGGCCCCATATACTGGAGCTCGTGGGTTCAAACCCAGCCCCACCCTCACCCCCCCCAAAAAAATGAGTTAAAGGAGTCTCAAAGTCTTGAATGTTTGCAATGGGCTTTCAGGGTCCTTACTCCTTCCTGCGTGACAATTTTTCGGTGGTTTCAAGAATTTAGAGGAGGCTGAATTTTATTGAAAGATAAAAAGAGGAATAGGCATCTGGCAACCACAATGACTGAGGAAAACATCACTGCTATGGAAAAATGGAAAAAATGGCTCATGAAAACAATCGAGTGACATTTAAGAACATTGAAGTGGGACTACTGATTGCCAGCAGTGTCCAAAATCCTGCTCGATTACCTTTTGAGTCAGGAAAGTTCCATCCCTGTGGGTGCCTCACACTAAATCTGTGTTGAATGGTGTGAAGAAATACTGGTCAGATTCCACAGAGGCAAGTCTGACATCATTACCTGTGATGAAACCTGGATTTACCAGTTTGATCCAGAGGATAAGTCAGTGACAGTGTGGGTAGGTGTTTATTGCAGCTTAATTTACAATTGCCAAACTGTGGAAACCACCTTAATGTCCACCAATCCAGGAATGGATTAACAAACTGTGGTATATGTATACCATGGAATACTATTCAGCCACTAAAAAAGATGGAGACTTTACATCTTTTGTATTAACTTGGATGGAAGTGGAACACATTCTTCTTAGTAAAGCAACACACAAATGGAGAAGCAAGAATCCAGTGAACTCAATTCTGATATGAGGACAATTGATGACCTAGTATATTGTGGGAGGAAGGGGATTGGGGAGTGGAGAAAGGGAAGGAAGAAGGGGAGTGGGAGAGGTCACAGTGTATGGCACATCTCTTGGGGGCAGTACACAATTATACAAGGGACTTTACCTAACAAATGCAATCAGTATAACCTGGTTCTCTGTACCCTCAATGAACCCCCAACAATTAAAAAAAAAAACCCCAGAAAATCCAGCAACAAAAGTGAAGCAGCCCCAAAGTGTAGGAGAAAAATTGGTAGCAACTTTCTTCTCCCCAAATAATCATGTTGCAACTCTTGCTCTGGAGGAACAAAGGAAAGTTACTGCTTATTGAAACATAACAGCATGCCTCCCAAAAGTTTCTGGGAAGCTTCAACAATGGAAGCCAAGGACAGCATCGCAGGGACCATCGTGTACCATGACAATACGTTCAGCCACACAGCCATCACCCTCAGTTCCTGGAGACCAAGGTGACTCATCTTCCCTACAATCCTGACCTGGCCCCATGTGGTCATTTCCTGTTATCTACAATACAAACAATCAGGAGTAAAAGGTTCTCCAGCACTAAAGCTATTCACACCTATGAAAAGTGAGCTTATAGCACTTCAGTAGAGTGTTTTCAAAAAGTTTATAAGAATACAAAAGTGCATAGAATGTCATGGTGATTATTTTAAGAAAATATAGTAATCAAAAGGATTTTACTTTTAATTTTTGTGTATCTCAAAACTTTCATGTCCCTTGTACCTACCAGTTTTCTCCCTCTCCCTTCCTCTTTCCCTACCTCTCCCACTCCTTTTTCTCCCAACTTTCCATTAAAAAAAATAAAATAGGGCAGCGCCTGTGGCTCAGTGAGTAGGGTGCCGGCCCGATATACCGAGGGTGGTGGGTTTGAACCCAGGCCCGGCCAAACTGCAAAAAAAAAAAAAAAAAAACAAAAGAAAAGAAGAAATATTCCCCTATACCAGCAGTTTCCAACCTGTGGGTCACGACCCACAGGAACTGTATTACAGGGCCGCAGCATTAGGAAGGTTGAGAACCACTGCCCTATACTAAGGTGGGATATTGACAATTACATTAAAGTGCCAAGGGCTGTTAAAACTACTCTTTTGCTCACGAGCCATCCTTCTTTCAATCTCTCATGAAGACCAGAAAACTCAAGACTTCCAGGCAGAACAAATCACCACTGGACCAGTTCTCCTCCCCAATACCACCTCCTGTCTACGAGTAGAGGCAAATCAGACAACAATAGGACTTTTTAAAAATTATTTAATTTAGTAGTTTTGTTTTTTTTTTGAAAAAAAGCAATAAGGCAAAAAAACTGAAAATATATATAGTTTTGTTTTCATGTGACTTTATTCCACCTGAAGGACTCTAAACTGCTTCCGTTAGCAGGAATCTGTTTGGGGGTCAAGCCAGAAATGTAGTGCTGATGGTGGAGGAAGAAAAGGGGGCTAAAGGCAGGGAAGTTCAACTTAGTTGGAGAATTTCCACTCTGAAGCTGAGGTTACCACTTGGATGGGCCTCCTTGACAGAAGCCCTGGCAATAGGGTTCTTAAGAGGAGATTCTCCAGCAATCAAAGTCATCCCTCTCTCATGTTTATTACAGCTAGAAAAGAAGAAATGGTGGGGAGGGAATGAAAATACTAATTTACCCAGTATAAGTCCAATTTACCTGAAGGGATGGCTTCCTTTGGAATGATATTTCCCCCAGGACCCACCCTGGCTGAAGCTCAGCAGTTAAGGAACGAAAACAAAAACACCAACAAAAAGCATACAAAAGCATACAAGGAAGGCACCTCAGTTTGTGATCTTCAACCAAGGGTGGGTTGCACAGGGGCTGTGTTTCTGAACAAGACCACTGAAACAAATACAGAACAGATAAAGGAGGAAGCCAGTCCCAACGCAGGCAGTTCTCTTACCCACCCCACTTGATGGAACTTTCAGCTTCATATCCTAGGAAATAAACTCTTTTGGAATTTAGCCTAAGTAAGTACTGGACAGAAGCAGAATTAACCTGGAAATTACCCTCCTGACTTTGTACCCATACTCTTCCTAACAAAAGAAAGAAAAAAGGCAGCAAATAGGTTAGGATTTCATTTTCAAGAGTCAGGTAATTAGAAGAGCAGTGTGTAGACAGCAGTGGGCACCCCATGATTCAAACCATAGACACAGTCCCTGTTCAGTTACCGTCAGATGTGACCCAACTCAGGTTCTGAATCTGTCTGCCCCTAACAGATGGAAAGCAGAGGAGCTCCAATCCATATCAACATGTATCCAAGAGAGTCCCAGGGAGACAAGGGGTATCAAAAAACAAGATTCTTAATGAGAAAGGAAAATCAAACAAACAAAAAATTAGATTTTTCTCTACATATATATAATATACAGATATTTAACACATTATTCCAGAAGTGGCTCCAGTCCATGGGGCTTGAGAGATGGTGAAAACTTTCATTCCAGATTAACTTCTCTCAAATTCTGAACTGTATCAGAATGGGACAGGTAATGTTTTGCTCTACCCTG
>CAUYRH010025489.1:0-15515 GCA_963574655.1 Perodicticus potto
CTGGGACTACAGGCACCCGCCACAACGCCCGGCCATTTTTTGGTTGCAGCCGTCATTGTTGTTTGGCGGGCCCGGGCTGGATTCGAACCCGCCAGCTTAGGTGTACGTGGCTGGCGCCTTAGCCCACTGAGCCACAGGCGCAGAGCCCTTCCTCCTAATTTTTTGAGATTTGGAACCATGAGGACAACATGCAAGGCCTTTCTGCTTCTATAACCAATTTGTTATCTTGATTTTTGGGAATCTTTTTCACCTGTCCCTTCCTTTCTATTTCTGTATTACTCTCATGGAACAGATCCTCCTCCTTTTTTTTTTTTTTTTTTAACACATGAACTGATCTTTATTCTCTCTCCCTAAGCCACCTGGTCATAGACCATAGTTATTCTTTCCAAAATAGCACTTTACCCTTATAACTTCCCAGCTCAAAATATTCAACTCACTTAAGCTTCCCAGATAGGCATTCTAGGACTTTCACCAGCTGGTCTTATTTTATCTTCCTAATCATAGTTTCTATTACACAAACCCAGTTAAATCGTTACTTCTTGTTCTTTGAACATAACTTTCTGCTTTTCTGTTTCTGTGCCTCTGCTCAAAATGTTGTCTCTACTTCGTTTCCTCTTACTTAATAAAATCTAGTCTTTCTTCCAACCTTTCCTGATCACTTCATTGGAGCAGCTCATCTGATCTCTAGTATCTACTGCGTATCACTGTTGTGTACATGCATATGTGTGTGCTTTGTGTCTCTTGCTTTAGCTAGAGAACAAAGATTGAGCCTTACCTATATAACCAACTCAACAAAGGTCCCTCTGAATAAATGTTTCAAGGCCTAACAAAGGCACTGTTGGTACAGCAAGCAGGTCAGGCCTTGACTTTCAAAGGGCCATAAGCCTGCTGTAAGGACCCATGAAGCATGGTAGATTCCACACCATCTGATATTCAAAGTATGTGGACTAATGGGTAGTGGGAGTAGCCTTTAAGTTGCTGTCTTCTTTGTTGTCTCCTGGTCAGATGTAATAATATAGTCAGGAAATGGAAGTCTCACATTAGTATACTTTCTTTTGTTTTTTTCACCCTTGTTTCTATCCCCACAATTCACATACTTCACTTTTGGCATTTTCCTTAGCCTGTGTCTCTTTACTAGAGGTAACTTCACTTTTTCCACTTTGAAATGCCAAGAAACTCACATGTATAAAGACTAAAATGCAACTCCTTTTTTTCAAACCTTTCCTACATGTTAATATCAACTGCAACAAGCTCTACCATTAGAACACAGTATTTTAGACAATTTGATTTATTTTAAATTTTTCTATAGTTTTCAAATAATATGGAAAAAGATTTCTTTCTTTCTTTTTTTTTTTTTTTTGGACAAGGTCTAACTCTGTCACCTGGGCTACTCTGTTGCTCAGTGCAACATCAAGCTCCTGGGTTCAAGTGATCCTTTAAGTGGCTAATCTTTACACTTTTTATAGAGGTGAGGTCTTACTATGTTGTCAAAGAACTGAGTTTGAGACAACTTCAATAAACATGTCTCTTTAGAGTGAACTAGGCTAAAAAAAATAGTAAGGCTCTAATCAAAGGATACTTTGGGCCTTAGCAAAACTCTAGAGTCAGGAAAGGCTGCTGTTTTTCTTTATAATATTATCCTTTCACAAGATAAGAAACTTGAGTCTTGAGTCTCATTTAATGACTTCAAAGTCAAGTAGAACTGGAACTTGGATCTAATCAATGATAATCATACTTACTTCACTAGTGGTTTATAAATGGTACACTGCAGGAATCTTGTGGCCACTGTGTGGACAGGGTGGAGGAGGGTGTGATAGGATGACTGGGGAGTGGATGTGGCTCTAGCCTTTCCCACTCCCAAGGCAGAGCTCTACTCTTATTTGTTTTATATGCTGGACCTCCACTGCATTACACCATGGTTCTAATACTTTCAGGAGAGAAATGCTCAGCTGCATTAGTTGATAAAACAATTTCTACGACTGTGGTTTGAAAAAAGAAATCAATTAGCATTCAATTTTAAATATTTAATATTAACATTTACATAAAACAAAAAATTACCTCAAAATAAAAGATTTCATTAAACTGCGGATTGCAGGTTTTCTTCTTTACTTTTGTCTTCTTTTGGTCATTCCTGTTCCAATGTGGTAGAGTTTTACCTTGTAGAACTTAATAGCACACAATTATAAAACATGCTATTTCCAACCAGGGAGCCTGACCGATGTTTAAAAGTTAAGGTGACTCAGGGAAGACCACAGTTTTAAACATTACTTAGGAAAGAATTAAGATGTCCCTACAAACTCGAATCAAAGAACACACAAGGTTGTATTATCTCTCTATGGCTTTACTAGACTGCCAAGCTTTTTAGGGGTTTTAAAAACACATTATATTACATAAGCAACTCAGAAAAAATGGTGAGAAGGAAGATGATGTGGTTTAGAGTACCTTTATGTATGCTGAAAAATACCTGAGGAACATGAAAAATATTCTTAACTCAGTTTACTTCTTGGGTTTCAGCTATGATAGTGATTTTTCTTTTTTTTTTAAAGAAAAATCATTTTGAAATAATTACAGAGGCAAGAGGTTACTAAGAAATTTACAGGGAAAACTCATGCCTTTATTCAGTCTCCCCCAACATTAACATCTCATGCAACTGTGGAATAATAGCAAAACCAACAGTGACTTCTTTTTCCCTCAAGAAAAGAAATAAGTGGCATAAAACACAAAATCATATGCCAAATAGTTTCTAACTGTATATTACTAAATAATTACACTAAAGAATGTCAGGTATAGATTAAAAATTAAGCAACCAAAAATAGCTCTATGAGGTTGAACATTTTTAACAATGCAAAATTAGATTTCTCTGATGGCATTTAATATTACAGGTTTGAGTATATGCTTTTAAATTTAAAACCATCTGTAATAATAACAGTATACCATTATTTGAATACCTGATAAGAACAAGGCATGGTACCAGGTACTTTATGTACATATATAAATACATTTTCAAAGTAATTAGTAATTTTCTAAGAAATAAGAATAACTCGACATCTTGGGGCTAAGGAGAAGGGGTATGTGTCTGTGTGTTATGTATGTATGTATGTGTGTGTTGAGGAAATGCTGTGCTTTATTTTCCCCAATTTTAAACACTGAATTTGTAGACATAGTTAAGACAGTTCCTTAGAAAAACTACAGTGAAGATGTATAGTACAAAATATTTTAAGTGCTATAGGTTTTTTCATAAATTATGAAATCATTAAGATCAATGATACCCACTTCCCTATGCTCTAGTATTTCAGCAGTTTGTCTACAGCTTACAATTCTCTTTGTGGAGGACAGATTTCAGGAGTAGCAAAGGCAATTTTCATTCCTGATCTGCTTTCTAGATAAAAATACGAAAATTACTTAGTTTTTTTGAGAAGGTATATAAAATTGGATTTTACCCGCATTAAGATCTAGGACATTTGAAAGTAGGAATGCTAATGAATGAGGAAGGCCAAGTTTATGTTTAAATACAACGTAATAGTATAAAACTAGGGTTGTTCCCCACAGCCTAAGAGTCTGGAATAATTGAAATGATACCCATTTACTTTCTGTTAATAGAGGACTTGGTTGTTTCTAAGTATGTAACAGAATTCACTCAAGACTTTTCTTTTAAAACAGAACCTTAAATTTCTATTTTTAAATCAAACTGTAAAACCTTAAAACCTAATAATAGTTCAATAAACATTACCTAGAAGGCCCCACCAGAGAAACTGTTGCATAAGAGTCACAGCTTTGTCCATTTATGAGAGGCAACCCATGGCATGCCTTGATGCTAAGGTAGAACAAAAGAGATTTAACAGATTAGAGTCAAGTTAAACAACATACAAGATTAATTTTAAGTATCAATTAATATACATGTATTTAAAACATTCAAAATTGTTTTTCACATGTCTGCAGTTGTTTGGTTATATATCGCCTACCCAAATGAATAAACAATGTATGCATTTATTGATTTATGCTATATTTTCAAACTAGGTCTCAATAGGAATATCACAAATAGTACTGAAACTAGCAAATACAGGTTCAACATACTAAATCTGAAAATCTGAAACCCTCCAAAATCTAAAACTTTTTAAAGTGCTATGTGATGTTCAAGGGAAAAGCTGACTGAAGCATTTTGGATTTGGAGTTTTAGTGTTTGAGATGCTCGACCAGTAAGAATATGTAATGAAGATATTCCAAATTCCAAAATAATTAGACATAAGAAATACTTCTGGTCCCAAGCCTTTCAGCTAAGAGATACTATAATACATATTCAACACATTTTCTCCTGCTAAACAACCAACAAGGTACATTTCGGCCAGGTGCAGTGGCTCATGCCTGTAATCCTAGGTCTGGGAGGCTGAGGCGGGTGGATTGTCTGAGCTCATGGGTTTATGACCAGCCTGAGCCAGAGAGAGACCCATCTGTAAAAATAGCCAGGCGCTGTGGAGGGCACCTGTAGTCCCAGCTACTCTGGAGGCTGAGGCAAGAGGATCGCTTGGGCCCAAGAGTTTGAGGTTGCTGTGAGCTATGATGCTACAGCACTCTACTGAGAGCAACAAAGTGAGACTCTGTCTCAAAAACAAACAACAACAAAAAAAACCCCCAAGGTACATTTTGTGGTTTGATAATATATCAAAACTGCTGTGGCTTCTACAAAGGAAAAGAAAGCAGTGCAAACCTTAAATGAGAAACTACACATCAAGCCAGCTCTGTGGCATCACATCCTCTGCTAAAGCATGAATGACGAACAAGGAAACAACTGTGGTTTCTACTTAAAAATCTGATTCATAAATATAGGACAAGACTCACATAATTTTGTAGCCTTTTGTTCATATTCTCAGTAACAGATCCTACATAGTTCTGTAGAAAATGTTTTAGACTAGAAAAACCAAGGTCATCTAATCCCCTCTACAGACTATACAGTTATTGGTATTTACAGAGAACACAGAATCTTACTTAATAATTTGTTCTTCAAATTTTCTCACTACATATTACTGAGGTCATGAGTTTAATGTCTAAGGGTCTGCATTTCTTAATGCCTAAGAGAAACTCATTAGTGTTGCTGAAAAGCATTCTTTGTTGAAAGATGTAAGTTGTTGAGCAACATCCTATTTCTCTCCATAACCCACAGATTACATATGTGGGTGAAATGCAAATGGTGTACTTCTGAGTAAACAGAGAAATGATAGTATGATTCATTTCTATTAAATAAGTATCAAAAATCAAATTAAAAATTTTTAAACTAACCCAAGAAAGTACAGGCCCAGATAATAATTCTTGTTTTTAATGTAAAGCTTGGGTACAAATTTTCCTACTGTACATGCTGTTTGAAAGTTATATTTCTCAGCTAAACCTCAAAATGACACCTGATTTTTATATAGCATTTACAATTTACTGCACACTTTTACAAAATGCACCTAATTCTCAGAACTGCCTTTGAGAAGAATATTATCTCACCATTTTAATGATGAAAGAAGGTCCAAAGAGATTATGTGAGAAAGTAACAATGTTAAGACTCAAAGAGGCAAGGCAATTTGTAAAATGCCAGCCTTGAAGCAACTTCTACATTCAAAGTTACTCAAAGTCTAGTGCCCTTCTACATCCCCATCATGCCTAAAAATAATGTATTACTCTCCTTACAATACCAAATTTACCTCATATACACACTAATTATAAAAAATCTTAATTATAGAAATTCAATTTCTATAATTGAATTTATATGCCTGAATTGAATTCAATTTCTATAATTGAATTCATATAAATGAATTTATATGAGAAAAATGTAATACAGTATACAAAGGCATATAAGAATACCCACAAACTCAAACAATGATGTCCATAAACCAAAAGCATAAGTATAGAAACATCAGAAATACTCTCTAATTTTTAAGTATTAAGATAGTTAAAAACTGGGTTTTCTGGCTCGTTGCCCATAGCTCAGTGGTTAGGGTGTGGGCTACATACACCTGGGCCTGGTGGGTTTGAACCTGGCCCGGACCTGTTAACAACAAGGACAACTACAACAAAAAAATAGCCAGGCATTATGGGCGCCTGTAATCCCAGCTATTTGGGAGGATGAGGCAAGAGAATCACTTAAGCCCAAGAGTTGGAGGTTGCTGTGATCTGTGACGCCACGGCACTCTACCCAGGGCAACATGAGAGACTCTTTCTCAAAAAAAAAAACAAAACAAACAAACAAAAAAACCTGGGTTTTCTGCCAAACGTAAGTAGGCTTTTCATGTTCTTTACTTTTTCTTCTCCCTCAGGGATATCCTATGACTCTTATATTAGCTTATTTTACATAGTCCTGTATTTCTCTAGTGATTAGTCATTCTTCTTTACTTCTTTTCTGTATATTCTACTGACTTGGTTAATTTACTTGGAAATTCATTCTTCTGATTATATAGTCTGCTGTTACAAAGCTTTCTGCTGTATTCTGAAATTCCCTAAACAACTCTTTCATTTAAGTTCTATCTTTCCTTATGTTTTCTACCTCTTTAGAGAATTTTTCATTCATGTTCTGAATTATTTTTTGGGTTTCTTCATGTTGGTTTTCAACTTCTTTATCAATTTCATTCAACTTATTTGCCATCAATATTCTGAATTCCATAGCTGACATTTCAACAATTTCCTTCAGGTCAGCATCCATTGCTAGAGACTTACTGTGATCTTTCAGGGATATCAAAACAGTTGTTTATTCATATTGCCAGGGTTCTAATGCTAGTTCCTTCTCATTTGAAACCTCTTCTCTTAGCTCAAAACAGGTAAGGCTGCAGTGAGGAGAACACGGACACTGCAACCTTACCTGTTTTGAGCTCTTAGTGAAAAGCAGCAGAGGTCTTTGCATGGCACTTCTGTGTCTTACTCTGGAAGATGACCTGGCAGGAGAGGGCCAGATACACTGAGAACCTGTAATGCAGTTTTTTCCCTGTGTCATCCTGCTCCCCTGTGGTCATCATAGTCCAAATCGATGCTGGGGGATATTCATGCAGAGCCACAGTAGCTCACGTAGGGCCGGGCCATGATGACTAATGGCTGGTGGGGCCATGGAGGTGCACAGCATGCTCCAGCAGAGTTATTGTGGCTGGGGCTTTCTCTCCACCTAGGATTGGTGGCAGTAGCTGCTGCGGTGCTACTCAGGTGGTAGTGGTGGCAGCACTATTCCTATGGCAGTGGCAAACACGGAGGGCCATGGGCACCTACTCTGCTTGGATCCCCCGGTGGTGGAGGAAGGGAGAGTTGAGCAGGCATGGTACCCATCCTGCCCAGTTCCTCTCCAGCCCAGCAGGGGTGATGGGAAGGCAATTGCAGTGGAGCCAACCTCTTTTAGACTGGGCACTCTTGGGCTAAGAGCTGAGAATGGCATCATTTGAAGGGAGCTGGGATTAGAAGCCAGAGGGACCCTGTTGTGCCTGCTTTTTAAAGTGCAATGTTAGTCTCCAAGGAGCTCCCCCATCAGTCCAAGGGCCTGCCGTGGTGGGGTACCTCCCTACAGCTCAGGTTACAGTGTCCCCAGGAGAGAATGGAGCTCTGGGGTTCTCCTCTCTGACCTTTCCCCATGTATAGGTACCCTCCTCAGGTATGTTCCAATCCTGCCGCAGTTCACCCAGGCTCTTTCTCCTTTACTTTGTGTCTCCGGTCACTTTTCTGATGATTCAGAGTACTCTAAGATGACACATATATAGTGAGTACTTGCAACTTTCGATCCTCTCCATGACAGCAGTATGCACAGGCTATTTCTAGTCCACTATATTGCTGAAGTGCCATGTAGGTTTTAACCCACTATTCATCCTTATTTATTTTGAGGCTCAAATTATCCCAGATTTGGTCATTTGGAGTACCTTCAAAAGTTGGCTTCAGTGTCTTTTCTGCATATCCCCATTATTTTTAAGCACTTCCTTACTTTTTGATTTCACAACATGCTTCAGGTTCATTTCATAATTTCCTTGCCTAAGCCCTGAAATCAGTCACTGCTAAAAAGGAGGCCAAGCTCTTTTACTGAAACTGCACTAATACTGTAGCCATTAGCCACAAGTAGTGATTTAAATTTAGATTAATTAAAATTATACCAAATTAAAAACTCAGTCTGTTAGTCACCTTGGCCATGTTTCCAGTTTTCAATAGCCACACATTTTCTTCCTCACAGAAAGTGCTGATTGAAGAATGGTATTTAGAAACCAAGACATAGATGCTAAGTATATATGCTAGTGCTGGGGAGACATCGATTCTATGCCTTCTTAGTGATTAGAGCTAGTGTATGCACAGACCCCCTCCTCCTCCATTTTTCTTTGAGAAGTATGCCTTCAAAAGAGAACACAAAAATAGAAATGATAAATTGGGTAAGTGATAAATGGTACAAATAAGGTCTGGGGAGGCATTCTTTTTAGGATTAGAGATACTATAACATGTTTATATGTTATTGAGACCATCTAGGGGAGAAGGGAAAGCTGATGAAACAGGAGAAAGCAGGAATAACTGATGCAGCAAAGTCCTTGAGTAGAGCAAACAGATGAAAGCCAGAGCTCAAATGGAAGAATTCACTCTCAACAAGAGAAAGGGCACCTCCTCTATTATAACAAGAACAAAAAGATGGATGCAAATATAAGTTTGTAGATTTAGATTCAGGAGACATAACTGATTTCCAGTCTCTGATGATAGAGAATTTTGTAGATGTATTAAAGACGCACAGTAAAACTCCAAGGCAGATAAAGGTGCTTTTGTGAGGTCTGTGATGATGACTTTGAAGTGAAATCAGCCTGTGTGATTTTCTTTAGCAATATTCAGGTGCACAGTGAACACAGGAGAGGCTGTATTCATTTACGTTATGGTTTTTCCAGATAAATAAGAGTAATGAAGAGACTATAGTCAAAGATCAAGGAAAAAGACATAGATGGGGGCGGTGCCTGTGGCTCAAAGGAGTAGGGTGCTGGCCCCATATGCTGGAGGTGGTGGGTTCAAACCCAGCCTGGGCCAAAAAAAAGAAGATATAGATGGATGTAAAAATAAGAGTGGGTAAGAACGTGGTGAAGATCAATGGATAGGAAACTAAATAAGGTCAAAAAATGTTGCAGTGGAGACCTTCTAGGTCTATAGGGTACCAATAACTACTAGAATATGATGAATATTTCCACGTTACCCCCCAAAACCAAAAGTTCAGCAAGGAGCACAAAAATAAAAACCACACATGAAACCATGCCTATAGCATCAGAACGGGGAATATGAATTTCACAATATCTATAAAGATGAGAAATAAATAATACATGCCACAAAGCTACCAATGGAACTCTGTTGCTGTCACTCAGTGAATATGGACAGCAGAGACTTAAACTCCATGAAACAGAAGAGAAGGAAGGAAAGAATATAGACCAGCACATGTCCACATAAAGCTTTCTTTTTTCTTTTTTTTTAGAGATAGAGTCTTATTTTATCGCCCTCAACAGAGTGCCGTCGCGTCACAGCTTACAGCAACCTCCAGCTCTTGGGCTTAGGTGATTCTCTTGCCTCAGCCTCCCTAGTAGCTGGGACTACAGGTGCCCGCCACAATGACCGGCTATTCTTTTTGTTGCAGTCTGGCCAGGGCCGGGTTTGAACCCACCACTTTGGTATATGGGGCCGGCGCCCTACTCACTAAAGCTTTCTTTATAAAAAAGCTCTAAACCACCCTGATAATAACTGAGCAAGAATTCCCCTCTCCCACCAGCACATCACAGACAGAAGGTTAAAGCAGAAGATTTAAGTAAGATCCAGAGTCTCATAATACCCAAATGTCCAAGATATAACTGAAAAATCACTCATCATACCAAGAACCAGAAAAACCTCAACCTAAATGAGAAAAGACAATCAAAGATCCCAGTCAAGATGATATGAATGTAGAAATTATCTGACAAGAATCTGAAAGTAGCCATCATAAAAATGATTACTGAGCAACTAAGAATATGCTTAAAATAAATGAAAAAGAGAAAGGCTTGGCCAGGTGCAATGACTCACATTTATAAACCTAGCACTCTGGGAGGCTGAGGCGGGTAGATTGCCTGAGCTCATAGGTTTGAGACCACCCTGAGGCAGAGCAAGACCTTGTCTCTAAAAATAGCTGAGTGTTGTGACAGACGCCTGTAGTCCCAGCAACTGGGGAGGCTGAGGTAAGAGGATGCTTGACCTCAAGAGTTTGAGGTTGCTGTGAGCTGTGACGCCACAGCACTCTACCAAGAGTGACAAAGTGAGACTCTGTCTCCAAAAAAAAAAAAAAAAAAAAGAAAGTCTTAGCAAAATAATATAAAGTCTCAACAAAGAAATAAGAGATATAAAGAAAAACCAAATCCAACTAGGACTTAAAGATATAATAGTCAAAATTAAAAAACTCGATACCTGGGCTCAACAGAACAATGAAAAGGACAGAGAGGAAGGAATCAGTGAACTTTAAGACAGAATAATAGAATTACTGATATGGAAAACTGGATTGCCATGTGCAGAACCCAGACCCCTATCATCATATACAAAAATTAACTCCTCATGTATTAAAGACTTGTATGTAAGACCTGAAACTATAAAACTGCCAGAAGAAAACCTAGGGAAAACTCTTCTGGACATTTAGTTTAGGCAAGAATTGATATTTCAAAAGCACAGGCAGGGCGGTGCCTGTAGCTCAAGTGGCTAAGGTGCCAGCCACATATACCAGAGTTGGCGGGTTCAAATCTGACCTGGGCCTACCAAACAATGACAACTACAACCAAAAAATAGCTGGGCGTTGTGGCGGGCACCTGTAGTCCCAGCTACTTGGGAGGCTGAGGCAAGAGAATCACTTAAGCCCAGGAGTTTGAGGTTGCTATGAGCTGTGATGCCATGGCACTCTACCCAGGGCAAGAGCTTGAGGCTCTGTCTCAAAAAAAATAAAATAAAATAAAAAGAGCACAGGCAATTAAAAAAAAAGGACTTAATTGAACTATAAAGTTCCCACACAGCAAAAGAAATAATCAACAGAATGAACAGATAACCTACTGAATATATTCATAAATTATATATATCCAACAAGGGACTAATATCTAGAATTTATAAGAAACTTAAACAACACAACAAAAAACTCCACTCTCTCTATTAGAGAGTGGGATAAGGGCATGAACGGACATTTTTCAAAAGAAGACAAACGGCCAACAAGCATATGAAAAAATGTTCATGTTCTTATCATCAGAGAAATGCAAATTAAACCATAATGCAATATCATCTTATACCAATTAGAATGGCTGTCATTAAAAAGAAAAAATAACAGATAAATAAAAGGGAACATTTATACACTGTTAGTGTGAATGTAAATTAGAGTAAACTCTGTGGAAAACAGTATGGAGATTTCTCAAAGAACGAAAAATAGAAATATTATACGATCTAGCAATCTCACTTCTGAGTATTTACGCAAAGGAAAAAAATCAATATGTTTATTGCAGCACTACTCACAACAGCAAAGATATGGAATCAATGGAGGTATCAATGGAAGATTTGATAAAGAAAATGTGGTGTATATAAACATGTATCAGTGGTTCTCAACCTGTGGGTTGTGACCCCTTTGTAACAATGAAAATACATCCTGCATATCAGATATTTACATTACACTTCGTAACAGTAGCAAAATTACAGTTATGAAGTAGCAGTGAAAATAATTTTATGTTTGAGGGTCACCACAACATGAGGAACTGTATTAAAGGGTCGTGGCATTAGGAAGGTTGAGAACCACTGACATATATATACACAATGGAATACTATTCAGCTATAAAAGAATGAAATGATGTTTTCTACAGCAACATGGTTGGAACTGGAGGCTGTTACCTTAAGTAAAACAACTCAGACCCAGAAAGACAAATATCACATGGTCTTACTTATACCACATAAGTGGGAACTAAATAATGTTTACACATGGAAGCAGAATGTGGAATAGAGATTCCAAAGGGTGTAAGAGTAAAAAGGTGGCAGATGATGGGCAAATGCTTGGGGGTATAATGTGTATTACTTCAATGATGTACACACTGAAGGCCCTGACTTCACCATAATGCAATGTATTAGTGTAACAAAATTGCACTGGTACTTCATGAATATATAAAACAGAAAGAGATGAGTAAAAAAGAAAATTACCCAGTATGAACAATAGAGGGAAAATAGACTGCAGTGGAGAGGAGGGACTAGAAACTGAGCCTGAGGGACCTGTGAAACTACAACAGAATATCTAATATCTGTGCAACTGGAGTTCTGAAAGGAGAGGAGAAACATGGCAGAGCTGATAAAGTATTAGAAAAAATAATGGCTAAAAAATTTCCCAAATTTGGCAAATGACATAAATGCACCTAATCAAGAAGCTGAGCAAACTCTAAACAGAATAAACCTAAAGAAATCTACTCCAGGTACCATAGTCAAACTAAAATACATAGAAAAACTAAAGGCAAAAAAAAAAAAAAAAATCTTAAAAGCAGCCAGAGAAAAATGGTACATTAGCTATACGGGAAAACCAATTTGAGTAACAGTGGATTTCTTATCAGCAACCATGGAACCAGAAGCAAGTGGTACATTTTTCAAGCCACAAGGAAAGAAACTGTCAACTGGGAATTCTATTATTCTATATCCGGTGTAAATATCTTTTAGGAATAAAGGAGACATCAAGACATTTTGAAATTAAGGAAAACTAAGAAAATGTATCAGCAGTAAGCATACTATAAAAGAGTGGAAGAGGAAATTCTTTACACATAAAGATAATGTATAGGAGAAATCTTGAAACATCAGAAAGAAAAAAAAACATAGAAAAAGCAAAAATATGGGCAAATACAATAGATTTACATTTTCCTTCTCCTTTTAATTCTTCTAAATTTTGTTAGATTGCTGAAGCAAAAATTATAATGTTTGATGTTGTTCTTAATGATTAGAGGAAAAATTTAAGACCAAGTATATTACAAGTGGTAGAGGGTAAAGAGATTTTAAAAAAGGAAAAGTTTCTATACATTATTCCTACTGATAAAATGTTGACACTAGCAGCCCCTGATAAGTTATGCATGCATAATGTAATACCTACAGTAATCACTAAAAAAAACTATATAAAGAGATGTACTATAGACTTATTGAAAAACCACTATAAATTGAAATGGAATTCTAAAAAATGTTCAAGTAACCCACAAGAAAATAAAATCATAAAACCAGAAAACAAACCAAAAAACAGCAGATTTAAGCCAAAGATATCAATAACTACCTTAAAAATAAATGCCAACGTTTCACCAAATAAAGGAGACTAACTAGAGCAAAAGTTAAAAAAAAAAGTGGTGACCTAACCATTAATATATTCTGTTTGCAAGAAACCACATAAAAACATTTTGGATAAATCTGAGTTAAAAAAGTCAATCTCAAAAAGTCACATACTGTAAGAAAAGTCACACAATATAAGAGTCCACTTACATAATACTCACAAAAGGCCAAAATTACAGATACGGAGAAAGAAAAGAGGTTGCCAAAGGTTAGCAATGGTGACAGAGAGGAGTCGGTATGACCATAAAGGGGTAGCATGAAAGAGATCTTTATGGTGACAAACTATATATTGATTGTGGTGGTACTTACACAAATCTGCACGTGATAAAATGATATATGAGGCCTGACAACTAAGTTCAGGAACTCATCCTAAAAAAAGTGCTACAGACCTCATTGCTGAATATCACTATGGTCACCTTCAAAGTATTCCTTTTGGGAAGCTATGCAGAGGTGCCAGCACCTAGTCTACCCTTCAGAGCAATTTTGGTTTTTATGTCATCAAAATGTTTTCCTTTCAATATTTCCTTTATCTTTGGATAAATGAAAAAGTCATTTCTTTGGGTAAAGAAAAAAGTCACTGGCATCCTGATCAGGTGAGTAGGGAGGGCGTTTCAATTCAGTTATTCGTTGAACTGGCTAAAAACTCCGTCACAGACAATGCTGTGTGAGTTGGTGCCTTGTCATGATGCAAAAGCCACACCTTTCTCATGCCAAGATTTTCCTGTTTTTCTATTGATGTTTACTTGGACTGCTATGCTTCTCACAGTGAGCCAATAATTTTGATGCACAATTCGATAAAGTTTTGCAATGTTTTGGTCTGTTCTGCTCATTATAGGCTGCTTTGACCTCTCTTCCTTAGTGACACTTTCTCGTCCCTCAGAAAAACATTTAATCCATTTGTATTTTTTTTTTTTTTGAGACAGAGTCTTATTATGTCACCCTTGGTAGAGTGCCATGGCATCACAGCTCACAGCAACCTCCAACTCTTGGGCTTAAGCGATTCTCTTGCCTCAGTCTCCCAAGTAGCTGGGACTACAGGCACCCACCACAATGCCCAGCTACTTTTTGGCTGTAGTTGTCATTGTTGCTTGGCAGCCCCGGGCTGGGTTCAAACCCGCCAGCTCCAATGTATGTGGCTGGTGCCCTAGATGCTAAGCTACAGGCACCGAGCCGTATATTACTATTTTCTTTATGACATTATACCCATAAAGTTGGACTAGTATGTCCCTGATTGCTGAGGACTTCCACTTTTGTCAAGTTCAATAAGAAATTTAACGTTCATTCATTGTTCTAATTCAAGCTCCAACACTCTTGCAACAGTACACAAACACACAACAATAACGAACACCACTCAGCAAGACACCACCACAGCTGTGAGATACTTCTATACCCAAATATACCAAGGTTATGAAACTTTACCAAGTTGTTTGTACAGTGCTGCCAATATAAGTGCATAAACTTAATTGTCAGACCTCATACAACTGTATTAATACATTGTACTAATATATCTTTCTTGGTTCTATATCATGCTATGGTTACAATTAACCCATGAGAGAAACAGGGTAAAGGGTGCACAGTATCCGTCTATATACTGGCCTTACAACTTCTACAAACCTATTCATTACCTCCAAATGAAAACTTTTTTTTAACAAAAACAAACTTTGCATCTCATGTTGAATTCTGATCCCCAATGGTTGTCACACTTGCAGAGAGAAAAAATAAAAAAACAAAATCTGATCCCCAATGCTGAAGGTGGGGGCCTGGTTGGAGGCGTTTTTCTTGTGGGGGCAGATCCCTGATGAATGGCTTGGTGTCACTCTCTGGAGAGTGAGAGAATCTCAAGGGAGCCAATTGTTAGAAAAAGCCTAGTTATTTCTCCCCTCTCGCTTGCCATGAGACATGCTGGCTCCCTTTGTCTTCTGCCATGAGTGAATGGTTTCTGAAGTCTTCACCAAAAGTAAATGCTGGTAGAAGTGTTCCCTTTTCTCCACATCCACGCTAGCATCTCTGATTTTGGGATTTCATCATGTGGGCTAATCTCACCGGCGTTAGGTGATATCTCAAGCTAGGTCATGGAAGAAGCCCAAGAGCCCATCGACACACGAATGGCTTAATAAACTGTGGTACATGTATACCATGGAATATTACGCAGCTGTAAAGAAAGATGGTGACTTTTCCTCTTTCATATTTACATGGATGGAACTGGATCAGGTTCT
>CAUYRH010025490.1:0-58138 GCA_963574655.1 Perodicticus potto
AGAGAACTATGAAACTCTGAGAAAAGAAATAGCTGAAGATGTTAACAAATGGAAAAACATACCATGCTCATGGCTGGGAAGAATCAACATTGTTAAAATGTCCATACTACCCAAAGCAATATACAATTTTAATGCAATCCCTCTTAAAGCACCACTTTCATATCTTAAAGATTGAAAAAAAATAATACTTCATTTTATATGGAATCAGAAAAAAACTCAATAAACCAAGACATTACTCAGAAATAAAAACAAGTCAGGAGGAATCATGCTACCAGACTTCAGACTATACTATAAATCGATAGTGATCAGAACAGCATGGTACTGGCACAAAAACAGAGAGGTAGATGTATGGAACAGAATAGAGAACCAAAAGATGAACCCAGCTACTTAACGTCATTTGATCTTTGATGAGTCTATCAAAAACTTTCAGTGGGGAAAAGATTCCCTATTTAACAAATGGTGCCGGGTGAACTGGCTGGTGACCTGTAGAAGACTGAAACTGGACTCACACCTTTCACCATTAACAAAAATAGATTCTCACTGGATAAAATATTTAAACATAAGACATGAAACTATAAAAATACTAGAAGATAGTGCAAGGAAAACACTTGAAGAAATTGGTCTGGGAGAATATTTTATGAGGAAGACCTCCCTGGCAATTGAAGCAACACCAAAAATACATCACTGGGAACTGAGCAAACTAAAAAGCTTCTGCACAGCCAGAACACAGTATGTAAAGCAAGCAGACAGCCCTCAGAATGGGAGAAGATGTTTGCAGGTTATGTCTCAAGGGTTGATGATCAGAATCCACAGAGAACACAAACATATTAGCAAGAAAAGAACAAGTGATCCCATCTCAATGTGGGCAAGAGATTTGAATAGAAACTTCTCTGAAGAAGACAGGCACATGGCCTACAGACACATGAAAAAATGCTCACCATCCTTAATCATCAGAGAAATGCAAATCAAAACCACTTTGAGATATCATATAACTCCAGCAAGTTTAGCCCACATCACAAAATCCCAAAACTATAGATATATGAGTGGATGTGGAGAAAAGGGAACACTTCTGAACTACTGGTGGAAATGCAAACTAATATGTTCCTTTTGGAAAGAAATTTAGAGATCATTTAGGCATCTAAAATAGACCTGCCATTCAATCCTGAAATTCCTCTCCTAGGTATATAATCAGAAGACCAAAAATCACTTTATAACAAAGATATTTGCACCATAATGTTTACTGCAGCCCAATTCATAATTTCTAAGTCATGGAAGAAGCCCAAGTGCCCATCAACCCATAAATGGATTAATAAATTGTGGTATATGTTACATCATGGAATGTTATGCAGCCTTAAAAAAAGATGGAGAGTTTACCTCTTTTATGTTTACATGGATGGAGCTGGAACATATTCTTCTTTTATTATTATTATTATTATTATTATTATTATTTAATCATAGCTGAGTACATTAGTGCAATCAAGGAGTACAATGTGCTGGTTTCATATACAATCTGAAATATTTTCATCATACTGTTTAACATAGCCTTCATGGCATTTTCTTAGTTATTGTATGAAGACATTTGTATTCTGCATTTAGTAAATTCTACCAGTACCCTTCTAAGATGCATCATAGGTGTGGCCCCACCAATTACCCTGCCTTCAACTATCCTCCCCCCTCTCCTTCCCTCCCTTGCCCCTCTCCCCATATTCTTAGGCTATAATTGAGTTACACTCTTCATATGAAAGCTATAAATTAGCTTCATAGTAGGGCTGAGTACATTGGATACTTTTTCTTCCATTCTTGAGATACTTTGCTAAGAAGAATATGTTCCAGCTCCATCCATGTAAACATGAAAGAGGTAAAGTCTGCATCTTTCTTTAAGGCTGAATAATATTCCATGGTATACACGTACAACAATTTATTGATCCATTTGTGGATCGATGGGCACTTGGGCTTCTTTCATGACTTAGCAATTATGAATTGGGCTGCAATAAACATTCTGGTACAGATATCTTTGTTATAATGTGATTTTTGGTCTTCTGGGTATATACCAAGTAAAAGAATTATAGGATCAAATGGCAGGTCTATTTTCAGATCTCTGAGTATTCCCCAAACATCTTTCCAAAAGGAACATATTAGTTTGCATTCCCACCAGCTATGTAGAAGTGTTCCCTTTTCTCCACATCCAGCCCAGCACTCGCACAACCCCCCCCCCAGAGGGCTGGGCTGCCCCCCGCCAGAGTCTCTGCAGAGTGTGTGAGACCTCCACACGGCCCATGCCCCCTGGGCACCCAAGCCCTTCTAGGCCAGCACTGCCCTTGCCAGGGGCTCCAGAAGCCATGAAACCCACATCCTCCCCTACTCCATGCCCTCCCTGCCTCCACATTGGACCCCCCCATCTGACCAGGATCTTGGGAAGCCACGTGACCTCACACCCTTCCACTGCTGCCCTCCACCCACCAGGCCCGACCAGGGACTGCTGGAGCCACAGGCTCTCTTTGCCAAAGTCACCGGGTGCCAGGCAATTCCAGAATCTTGTGCACCTTCCCCAGCCTTCCTTCTGGATCCGTGCGTACCACACTCCACTCTGGAGTTGCTCCCACAGCCAAACTCCCTGGCTGGGGCAGCCCCAGAGGAGCTACACAAGGTCACTTCCTATAAATATCCAGATTTTGGTATTTTTAACAAGCTTCCACTTGACACAAATGTCCCTGGTCTACCTACAGAGCACACTTTGTATAGCAAGCGTAAGGAGATAATTACCAGTTTAGCAGAAGACAGAATGAGACCTGTGTTTATCAGAATTTGTTTCATGTGTAGAAAGTTTGGGTGACTTTTATTTTGCTATGTTGTTTTGTAATCTGACAAACCCTATGACAAATAAATGAGGATAGCAACTATAATTGAATGACTGTTAGTGGTAAGAATTAAGTACCCAGTGATGTTAAAATTCATTTGCATGGTCAACAAGAACAAAAGCATATTCTTTAACTATAATTAGGCACAAGAGCCAAAGTGCCAGTTAAAAGATAATTTAATTATTTGCTAACTACCCAACCTGATTTGAAAAGAAAACCACTACAAGACTTCCAGAAGATGAAAGGACAAAATCAGGATATTGATATTTTAATTTTTTCCTTCTCTTTCATTTATAATTTCACTGTGTTGGGACTGAGAATAAGTTTGAAGAGTAGTAATGTTCTGTTTGTAAGAAAATTCATTATGTTTTAAAACCTCTGAGGGGACCAGCAATAGCAAAATATGCAATAAAGGAAAATTCTAATATACACAATTTTGTGACCCTTTGTTCTTAAGAGATGGAATAAGGGCCTATGGTGAGCCCCACTGATCTTGAAAGACTGTCAACAGTTCCGGAAGCAAAATATATTCCCTTGCGCTTGGCAAAGCTTCAAATGAGCAGCTAAATGTTGAGGTGGATATCTGAACAGAACCTCTGAACTTTGCGAGGTTCACCTGTCATCCCTGAATGTATAATCAGATCCTCTCTTTCTCCCTCTGCCTCCCCTCTGGCCAAATTTCCAGCATTAATTCATGCCATTTTCTCATCTTTCAGCAGTTTTTCCTACTGTAGGCAAGTCAGTCACAGTCCAATCAAGAGCTCATTTCCATTGAAAGTTCAGGACATATGACACCCTACCTTATACACTTAAAATCAAAAGAGACTACCCATCACACTTCTCCCCAAAATAAAACAGTCCTACCGTTCTTCTTGTGAAAATTCACATTTCTAAGGGGTCGAGCTTAGCAGGCAAAGCTTCTTGGCCCAGCTCTTCACATATTATCATCATCTCCCTCTAGGGTTGCCAAGCAACATGTTATGATTGAGCAGAACTAATTCAGACTCTCTTCTGCTAATGGCTCCCCGATTTTCTTTCTCTAATAAATGAGAAATTAAGTTAAGTTGGCAAAGAGATCTGCCTTGGCAGATTTTGTTTCGTTTTTTGCTATTTTGTTTTTGTTTGCTTTTACCAGCATCTCAAAAGATATGCTACTTCAGCTATTCTATATTTGGGTAAATTGCTGATGTCTTCATAAGTTCAAAGCCTTCTAGATTTAGGTCTTCTTGAGCATTTACACTGAGAAACTTCCTGCAGGCCTCCTCACTCCTGCTGGGAACACATTTCTAAGTTGCAGGGAACGGAGAAGCCTGATTTTTATTGCAGAATTAGAAACATTAAAGCTCCTTGTTTGCTTCTGTACTGGTTGTGCTATGTGGAACAAGAGGTCCTGAATGTAATACTAGCTTATAAAAACCATTTTATAATTTGATTATTAAACATAACTTTTTCTACAACAAAAATAAATACACAGCTCTCTTTGAATGTACTGCAAAAAAGGCTATCAATACTGTGACTAATATTCAAGAAATTCCAAATAAAGATATTCAAGGGCCGGTGCTATTTTAATTGCCTTGCAATAGGTTTCACAACCTTTCATGATGGCTCCTCATGGGTAGGGTCTATATGTCTTACTCACTGATGTATCCCAGCTCTGGGCCTAGTGTATATGATACCCAACCCCAAGTTTACTTTCTCCACTTTCTCTACAATTACATTGTAGAGTTACAAAACTTTGAAAAACTGGGCTTGGAGCGAAGTAGTGAGGAGGGAGACAACTAGAGAAGGTTTTGATTAAGAGAGAGAAATTAAGAGGCATGACACATGAACTTTCTAGTGGTGGTGGCAGCACCAGCTACACAAGTTCTCAAATTTAAGCAGGGCCTGAGAGAACACGCTGTTCTTCAGCAGCTTTGGGAGATGTCTTGTGATTCAGCAGAAGCCTTGTGTGCTGTACCGGATTGACATGATTGAGTGACAGATTCATTCCTGGCCAGGTGAAAGTTAGGCTGTGATTCAAGTGGACTCTGATTGGGGTGGGAGGGAATGGGGCCCTCCCCATTATTTCGGTGTTATTGCTAGAAGCAGAATGACCACTTGCTGAGAGTGCAGACACACATACTCACACTCATACCCAGACGTCCAACACGGTTACTCAAGTCAGGGCGGTGTTTAGCCTCATGTTATTCCCACTCCACTAAGATACTGTGATATGGTTAAAGAAACATTCTATTAGCAGAAAGAAAATTAAGTACTTACTAGCTTCCAATTTTATCTACCTAGATCTTGGTTATCTCATCTCTGATAGGAAGAGAACTATCTCATCCGTCTAAAAGCAGTGAGCTCTATTTGTTTTTAAAAACAATGTTACAGAACTAAGTTCCAAAATTCTGTACATATGAGTGTTCGTACTTAGATTCCCTATGGCAGCCTTCTCCCAGATATTTTAGAAATAAACAAGTACATTACTCTTTACTCTTCCCGACACTGCACTAAGCATTTTCCACTATATATGAATAATTTCATTTAATCCTTAGGGGGAAAATACCCTGTAACACAGTGTTTTTATTAGGATTCTTTAACTACAGTTTATTTTAAAATAATACTGCCTTAAACTGGCATAAACAATAAAGACGTTTATTATCTTAAAGAGCAGAATGTGTAAAGGTAGACTGCCTTCCAGTGGGTCACGAGCAGAGTTTCAGCAGTTTTCTTAATTTGCTTTTATGAGTCAGCTGATGCGTCTTCCAGCTACTTACCCTCATGGTGCAAGATAACTTCCAGCAGCCATTACCATCGCCTTCCCTGTTTATTTCTTTTTTTCCCTCCTAATCCTTTTTCCCACTTTTTATTATTCTCTTCATTCTATTTTATTAGGGCCTTTTCTTGTCCAAACTTATTCAATTGTGTGGTTAACTCCATTTTTGTCTTTCCTTTTTTAATGTGAATGTACATGGCAAATATCCCTTTAAGTAATCACTTGATATGTAATTTTTTTACTGCCATCAGTTCTAAATATTTCCATATAATTTTCTACATATGAATTGTTTTCCAACATTTTTTGTTAGCAATTTTCTTGTTTATTTCTAAAAGAGAAAAACTCCCTGCCTACCCCAAGCATGAAATAAGTCTTTCCTTTCATTTTGTATGGGACAAACTTAGATCACGAGTTCCCCATTGAGTGTAAAGAGTTCTCAGAAGAATGGCCTACTCTGATTAGATAAAGCATAACGGGTGTTCCTGAGCTAGTCAGTACATAGCACTTCAGGACCCACTGCTGGAGCTGGAGATAGTCACTTCACTGTGAGTTAGACGGAAGGAGGAAAGGATGGATACCTGAACAAAATCAGCAAGAAGGGCCTGAGAGCTCTGGTGACCATGATATTGGTCATAATACCTAGGGTACTTCTGAAAGGAACAAATTCCAAATACAGAACTCCAGTACAGCTGACATAAACCAAACTTAGGGATCACTCTGTTATTTATGCTGAGTTGAAAATCAACATTTTCTACTACAGGAGGTATTGTTTTCATAGCCATTTTGGTGTTTAACACTCAGGTACTGTATGTATTCAAAATTAGTAATTAAAACCATCATGAATATCTCCTAGTCATGTCAAGGTTACTTATGCTAATAAGCATAGTTACCTCTAATATCCAGTAGTTGACCCTGTACTGTAGAGAAAAAATGCAAGAGTAGTTGACCCTGTACTGTAGAGAAAAAAATGCAAGCTCCAGGTTGGTGGTGGTATAAACAGCAGCACTGTGATCGGCACCAGTGTGGCTCAGCTTTCAGCCTTATCGCCACACTGGACCTCCCATGAATGGATCAAATGTGAACGGACAAAGTGTCATATTCCCCGAAATGTCATGCATACCAAGTGCTAATGAAGTATTTAACTTAGAGATCCAATTGGGAGTGAAATCATACTTGTCCTTTAACTATTTGCAAAGAATAGCCTGCCAGATATTTTCTCCCATGTGATGTAAAAATTACTTTACGATCCACAGTATACATATCTAGTCTAGAAACCTGAACTGCTTCTTTCATGGATGTGAGCAAATCAGATTTTTAGTTTCAAGTATTTACTGCCAAATATATGCCTATACATCAGCTATTCCTTACCAGGTACAAATAGCAAAATCCCTACAATGACGAGAGATTTCTAAACATGTCACTGCATTTCCAATTCTACTGTGTGCCTGAACACTGCTATTTGAAAACACTTTAGAGCATGAAGAGTATTTTTCCAAATAGTGCAGATGTCTCTTAGGTTCAGCTGTTTCTCACAAACCATTGAGTACACGACAAATGTAGACACTTCTTCCCACTACAGCTACACATCTTGGATTATAAATGAATATTGCAAAGAAGGCATCAATTCGTGAACTCTGAATACATCCTAAAGCAGTAGCAAAAGATAAAATAAATCTCATTATTTTGAAACCAATTATCTGCAATGGTTGGGTACTGATACCAATCAGCGTTACTATTTTAATCATTGCTGGAGCCTTATCTACAATGATGTGAAATTTGGAGATATATCTGTGTAGTCAGCATCACACAATTTGTGTGCTCAGGCAAAAGGACATGAGAAAGGAAGAAAGTGAGTGGTAGAAAAAGGGGGCTGAGAGTAAGACAGAGAAAGAAGATGAAGAAGAGAGGGACAGGGACACACAGAACAACAGATGTTGACAATTAGAAGTCCTCCACCACTAGGAGGCAGCACCCTCTTTCACTTGGAATGCTGCATCCCTTCTTAAGTGGTCTCTGCACCTGTTGACAGTCCTCCCAGGATCCCAGTCCTAAACGTCAATCAGACCACAATGCTGACTTAGGTAACTTCCATTGATGTGCTTCTCCCTATTATCCTTGAACTCCAATGTTTAAATTAAGGACCTGGCCTAAATTTATCACTTTGTCCCCTTGGGGCCATTCCACAAGATTTGGTCTGCGCTGTCCTTCAGTCATGCCTTGTACAACAATCCCATACCAGGTCTTTTGAATTTGCTAATTCCTCGTTTACTTTTCTGTTTACAATGATTTATTCCTAAATCTTCATGATCTTTCTGCTACCCTCCTTCTCACATCCAGGTTTCTACTTAAATATTCAGACACAGTGTCCTGACTAATCCATAAAGCAATCAGTATCTCCCACAATAGTCTCCACCGCAGGACCCTATTATTTTATCTTCTCTGTAGCACTTCTCAGGTCCTAAAATTAACTTACTTCGGCGTGCATATTGTTATTTCCTACCCATTAACATGTAATCACCCTAATGGTAAGGACCTGTTCACTTCTACACCCCAGTTCTTAGACTACTATCTGGCATGTAAGTTTTTATAAAACAGTTTTTGACCATAGAGTGGCCACTCACCTCTCAATCTCACTTAGTAATTATAGTTAGTATTTCAGAATGTATTTTATCATTTTGCTATTTGTCATGGTTACTAGGAAATCTACCATCCTTTTGTTTTATTTTCATTCTTTATGTTCCCAGAATTTTCTTTTTTCTTTTGATTTATATTTTATCTAGCTATCAGAGGTGTTTGCTTTTTTTAGTATCACTGCTGGGCTCTCAATCAGAAGACTTTTTTATTAAATTGCTTCTTTTCAGCTCAGAGATTTTTTTTCCCCTTTGTATTCTATGTATTAATAGTATTCCTTGTAGCTTCTTGCTTTCTTCCCCAAACATGGAACTGTTGCAAATCTTAGACAAATATTGGAACTCATTGTTCTATTCTTCATGTTCCCATGCTTTTCATCATTTTATTCTATTTAATCTTCTGCCGGGTATCTCCCCACCCCCGACCACCACACTGTCTAACCATCTATTAAGAGATTGTGCTGCACGATCTTGCTTCTAACTTTCAAAACTAGATGGATTTCTATCATAACTATTTTGTTTTAATTTTCTTTGTGTTTTATATTTTCTTAAATTTCAAAATATCAAAGGGATACATGGATAGATTTTATAATGCTTAGGTCAGGGCTATAAACTTTCCCATCACCTACCTAGAGTTCACTGTACCTGTTAAGTAGGTTTCGACCCCTCCCCTCCTCCCTTTCCCATTTCTTGGTTTCCAATGACGTTACTTCCCTGTGTGCCCATCAACAAGTTCCAAATTATTAGAGAGCACACATGGTGCTATTTCTCTATTCTTGAGATATTTTACTTAGGATAGTGGTCTCTAGTTCCATTCAAATTGCTGCAAAGACATTAATTCATTTATTTTTTATGGCTGAGTAGTATTCCATGGTATACATATACCACCTTTTGTTAATTCACTCATAAATTGATGGGCATTTGGGTTGATTGCACATGTTTGCAGTTGTGAATTGTGCTCCAATAAAAATTTAAGTGCAAGTGTCTTTTTGATAAAATGACATCTTCTCCTTTTTGTAAATACATAGTAGTGGAAGTGCTAGATCAAAGAGTTGACTTACTTTTAATTCATTGAGAAATCTGCAAGCTGTTTTTCATAGAGGTTATTCTAATTTGTGGTCTCACCAACAGTTTAGAAGCATTCTTTTCTCTCTTCATCCACATCACCATCTAGTATTTTCTGACTCTTAATAAGAGCCACTTCCCTAGGAGTCAGGTAATAACTCATTGTAGTTTTAATTTGCATTTCCCTGATGATATGGATGTCGAACATTTTTTTCGTATGTTGGCCATTTTTGTAACTTCTTTTGAAAAGCTTCATGTCCCCATTTTTAATGGGATTGTTTTTTTCTTAGTTGAATCATCCTACAAATACTCTGCACATATTTAATTGTGTGTTTAAAATTTTTCAGTTTCTTTTTCTTTTCACTATTTACCTCTTTCTCCTGAGTTTTAATTCTGTCTGATTTTGATACAACTTTAATATGTTGTATTTTCTTAAATATTTGATTTTATATAATTTTTTTAGATCTATAACTGGGGAATGGTATTGAAGATTGTTGATGGTTTATGTTTCCTCAGCATAACAGTGTTTTTCCTTAATCCATTATATAATCTGTTACTAGATACTGAACACTAATTATAAAAGACTCCTCCTTCCTCAGGGCTAGATACAGAATTGACCCATAGTCAGGAGAAAGCTCTGCCCATAATACTATATCCAGAAATGATGGAGATGATGAAATTAACAAACCAGAATGTTAAAATAAGTATTATAAATATAATCAATATGCTCACAGCATATAAGAAAAACATAATAAAAAAAGAAAATTAGGATATCAAATAAATACCAGATGGAACTCATAAAGGTACAAAATATAAATGAATGTATCACTGGTTGAGCTCAATTACAACTTAGACCCTACCAAAAAAAAAAAAAAAAGACAATTTAAATACAAAACAAAAAAATCACTCAAAGGGACTCACATAGGGAAAACAGATTGAAAATAAATGAACAAAACACCAACAACGTGAAGCAGCCTAATTTATGTAGAATGGTAGCTCAGAGAAAAACAGAAAAAGAGAGGTGGGCATAAAACGTATTTGAAGAAATAATAATAGCCATGAATTTTTTCCTCATTCAAGGAAAATTTCAACAGATCTAAGAAACTCAAGGAACCCTAAGCAAAACAAATACATAGGAAACCACACCAGGCTAAATCTTACCAAAATTGCTGATATTAGTGATAAAGACAAAACCTTAAATGCAACAAGAGATCAAAAGAGTATTATGCACAGAAAGAATAAACATGAGAATTACTGAATGACAAAAGACAATGTAGTGAAACCTTAAAAAAAATCAGCTGACATTCTGTACCAAGAAAAAATACTTTTCAAAATAAAAGCAAAACAAAGACTTTTGCAAACAAGCACGAACTGAGCCAATTTCTAAGCAGCAGAGCTATAGCATAAGAAATGTTAAAAGGAATTCTTGAGCAGAAAGAAAATGACATCTGTTGAAAACTTGAATCTGTGCAAAAGAATTAAGAGTGCCAAGAGGGCAGAAACAACATACACATTCTCCAGAACTGATAACACAAAAAGAAAACCTAATTTCAATGTTCCTAGAATTGGAGAATCAGTCTTTCTGGGACACTTGCCACTGTTTTGGAAAAAGTGAGTTACTTATTTCCTGTATGGAATTGGGAAACTTACTTAACTTTCTGTGCCTCAGTTTTTCATCTTAAATGTGAATTAGGATTATATCCATTCTTGTATAGCTGTTATATGATATATGGAAACCACTCAATACATGTTAGATTTCCATTACAAGATAACACTAAGAACTCATTGGCAGCTTGATAAAAATATTAAATTCCTTTCAGGTATAAAATAAATGAGTCCGACTTCAGAATTCTCTACCGTATCAATGAACTAATACCTTTCAAATCCTTAAAGAAAATGTAACTTGATTATTTTATTCCCAGCCATTCAATTATAAAGATAAGACTAAATTGTTTTGACCATATAATCATTTAGTTCCCATGAGGCTGCTGGAAAAAATAATGAAGGAATAAATTTCATGTGACTAAGAGTTAAATGGTAAAACTAGCAAAAGGATTAAAAACTCTAGGACCAAAAGAAATGGCATATGGTTAATACTATGATTAAAAATATTGACAATGTATCACTCAAATAACCAGCAAAGTTTGAGAATTGAAATATAACAAAATTTTTTGTGATAGTGTAGATATGCCAATCTCCTCCTGTGTTACAAACCAGATGTAAAAAGATATGAAAAGCTGATAAATTGGCCAGGCATGGTGGCTCACTCCTGTAATCCTAGCACTCTGGGAAGCTGAGGCAGTTGGATTGCTTGAGCTCAGGAGTTTGAGCAAGAGCGAGACACCATCGCTACTAAAAATAAAAAAGTTACCTGGGCATTGTGGCCAGCATTTGAGTCCCAGCCTCTCGGGAAGCTGAGGCAAGAGGATTGCTTGAGCCCAGGAGTTTGAACTTGGTAGGAGTTATGATGCCCTGGTACTCTACCCAGGGTGACTGAGTAAGACTCTGCCTGAAAAAAAAAAAAAAAAGAAAAGAAAAGAAAGAAAGAGAAGAAAAAGAAAAGAAAGCCTGATAAATCAAACAATAAGGGGATGTATTAAATACAGTAACTATAAATAAAATTAATATAATCTTAATAACACTAGGGAGTGAAGGGAAGAAAGGCAAGGCATAATGTAGAAAACATACTGAGTCAGAATTGTCAGAATTTGCTCATTATATGGAAACAAAAACATATTTCTCAAGATAGAAAGATTTAAATGTGTTCTACTTGCACACACTACCTCTACCATCACCAACAGGCCATAGTTCTTAGTACAGATGGAGAACCTTATGTACTCTGCTGGTTTACACTACATTAATCAAAAATTTGCTACATAAAAAACAATACATTCAAAGAATAGTACTGAAAGCTTCCATGGGGCTGGAATTCAAGAACATCTTAGTTGGGCAGTACTGGCTTTGAGGTTTCTTGTGAGGTTGGAGTCAGATGTCATTTGCAAATGCAGTCATCTTTAGGCCGACTAGGGCTTTAGAATCTGTTTCCAAGACAATTCAGCCAGTTGATGCTGGCAAGTTGGTTTCTCTCTATACTGATCTCTCCTTGAGACTTTTCAGAGTCCTCGGAACATGGCAACTGTCTTCTCCATGTCAGTGCTATAGAAGTCCAAGGCAGTCATGCATTTCTGACCTGATTTAAGAGGTCAGACCCTACTACTGATCCTCTGTTCTATTGAATACACAGACCAATGACGTTTCGATGAAGACGAGATGACAGAGAGCTTTTAAAATACTATGGGGTGAAGGTTACTAGGACTCTCTTTGAAAGAATTGAAAGAAAAAATACAGAAGGCCCATGAGTCTGTTCAAAACTGGTGCACAATCAATTCCATTGAATTCAGTTGGCCTAACCAGGGCACAAAGCAAGCCCACATTTAAGGTGTGGAGAAATAGACTCCACATCTTAATGGAAGGACCATCAAAATCATATTGCAAGGGATGTGGATACCAGGAAGGGAATAGTGTTGACCATTTTTGCCAAAGTCTGCCAAAATCTTCCCTATCAATTGCATTTAAATAAATCTGAGATAAACAGATGTGCTCACTCAGGTGATAAAGATTTTATGAGAAGCGAGAGAAGGGCGGCTGCTGAACTAGGTTTCTCTGATGTGACTGGGGCTGTGCTTTCTATCGTGTTTCCATTCTTGAGTCCAAAGGTTTCATGAAAAATCTGCACTTCCATTCTCTTCCTCCCCATGCTGCAGTAATTCCCAATTTGCCTCTTATGTGAAATTTAAGTTCCTGATCATTGGTTTTAAGGTTTCCACTAATTTGAAAATTAACAATTCATCACTTCCCAGTGGGCACATAATTGACATATTTTCATTTTAGTGCTTGGAAAGTCACAGAAAAATAAAACACACGTCGTTCGGCATAAATCCAATATGAATGTCAATCATTCTCCCTGATACATCATAAAATGCAAGCTTTCACTATTAACACTTTCTGCCAATTAATGTAAACACACATGTGCGCACACACACACATACACCAATGTATTTTTGCATCTATATTTTGTTTTCTGCGAATTGATGATGTCTTGTCATTTATGGTTTTATTTTGTATTTTTCTTCCCTCTGATTTCTGATTATGTGAGGAGTATATATGTGTAGATCAAAATGGATTTTGAATAAAAGTCTTCTACTAAATGTAGACCAATTTAGGATTAGGCTACATCCCTTATAATTGAGTTGACAAATTGAAGCATTACAAAAATGCTTCATTGCTAAAAATATGACTATCTCTGGGCTTAGCACTCCGTCTTCATTCAATAAGCTGTGACTTGAGACAGTTCTTCTACTTGAATGGGCCACATTGGCTTTTTTAATTTGGATTCATGGAAAAGTGTTTCAGGATAAAAAAACTAAGTAATTTAGAACTTTTATCATCATACTTGGAAGGAAGACTAAGACTTTTTTTCCATTGAAATCATTTTGAGTAATAAATATGCATATCTGAAAAGGACCTTGTTGATCATCCGGACCAGGACTGACAAACTTTTTCTTTAAGGTACAAACAGTCAATATTTAGGCTTAGGGGCCACATGGTCTCCTCAGAGCCTCTCCTCTGTGATGATGCACTGCAAATGCAGCTGTGAATGAATATACATGGCAGCATTCTAATGAAACATTATTTACCAAAACAGGTATAAGGGCCTTAGTGTACCAAATCCTAATCTAGTCCAACATTTTAATTTTTTAAATGAGCAAATGATTCAGAAAGTAGTAAAATGATCACCCAAGATGACACAGTAACTATAGAAGAGCTACGAAATAAAAAACCATTTAGGTCTTCTGGGCTTAGTACAACTATTAAAATAAAATGCCAGAATTTATAGATTAAAAAAAAAGTATGTGGGGTTTGTATCTAAGTAGGGAAGTGTACATGTGTGCACGCGTGTGCATGTGTGCATGTTCGTGTTTGTGTGCACAGCAGCAACAGTGGAAATAGAAGTGGTAATAGTAGATACTGTCTAGCAAAAGCAGACCTTAGGAGAACAATATAAAAGTAGAATAACTGTGCATGCTCAGAAAGCATCTCCCTTTAATGGCAGCCCTTTTGGGGGGATATTGTAACTTGTCTCTTGAGATTAATGTAAATACTAACTTTCTACATTGACTTAATTGGTATTATTTTGGGAAGTACCAATTTGTTCTACACACTAAGCTGAAAGAGCAAATGGCTCCTTTAGGGCTTCCATGTCTGCCAATATACTAATCCTAAGCAATAGGGAAAGTAAATTAGATTTTCTCAGAAAAAGTATGGATTAAAGTCCTTTTAGTTTTAGATATTATAAGGGACAAAATAAAAAAGCCAAAATTTGCTTGACAGAGTAAACATATCAGTATTAATTGTGAAGAGATTTTGCATCAAATACTTATTGCTGATACATTGAAGAGAAGACTGGTAATAATGATTCCAAATCAGGGAGTTTTATATAAAGTATTCTAGTCATATGACTTGATCAAATTTTGATTCAGAGCAATTTACGTTTCAGAGAATGAATATGTTTAAGCACAGAAATATTTATTAGCAATAGTTCCAACTTTCTGCACATTTTGATAGTAGAATTCATGCTGTATAAATGAAAGATATTTCCATGGAAAATTTATATTTAGCTATTGCCTTTCTAACCAATGCCTCGGTATCAAGTAAATCATATACATACATCATAAAACCAAAGGTATTAGAATTATAAAAGAGTTAATAATTTTCCCCACTAAAATTATGCAGCAAATAATTGTAAAATGAGCCCTGGTTCAAGGTATACACATTGTTCAAGAGTTCCTAATTTAAAGTTTGAAGAGTGACTCATTAATATACAATTTGGCTACATGAAATAGGTAACGTCAAACTGTTATGCTTCTTATAAATAACATTAAAAATTTAATAAACAATTCTATTTGTTCTCATGGAACTTAGAAAAGCTCTGTTGAAAATATTTTGTTAGAAATCTCTTTTTTTCAGTTTCTCTATACATATACACGTGTTCATTTGGTTTCCACTTTTTGCCTTCGCAAAATTAAAAAGGCTTAAAATTTAATAACAATAACAATGTTTAACATAAGGACTGGAAACAAAAGCCTCACAAAGAATGAGCAAGCATGAATACATTCGGAAAATAAATCAGACGATTGCTGCAATGAAACATTGAGCAATAATAATAATAATAATAATAATGCAAAAAAGTAACATTCACTTTGTCAGATAAGAGTGTTTCTATCATAGAATGCTTTGACTCTGAGGTTCAGTATGGAGTCGTCAGTTAACTTCTTTTTTTTTTTTTCCGAAGTCTGAAAAATTAGACAACTAATATTTATAAATAAAAATGCAAGATAATTTCAAAAAACAGATCATGCCAAATCTTAGAGACAATAGAAAAAGAAGAAATACTTCAAAATCATTCTACTTCATTAAGTGAAATATGTTTGTAATTTCTCTTTATAATAATATTTTTTTCCAATGTTAGAAATCTCTTTTAATTCAAATTGATACTTTGTTTTCAACCTATATCTAATTGTTAAAGAAGGGAGCATTCACAGTATTTCCAACAACTTCAGGGCCTCCATTATTGTTCTTGTCAACGATATATTTCACTTTAAAAATGTGCTTTTAAATATTAGAAATAATCCAATTTGTGTTCTTTTATCCTTCCTTACCTCCTAATTTTATGCAAAGCAGCTCAATCTCACTTTAATAGAAGGCCCCAGTGAACAATAAGTGCTACAAAGACTTGCTTGGATGAGCTATCAGGAAACTTCAAACATAAACTGCAGAAGCAGAGATCAGGTCATCATTAAGGGATTTTAAAACTTAAAAATAAATCTTAGAGAATGATTGCTATTTGAATGATATCAAATTATCATTGGCCTGCACCACTGCTTTAAATTTTGTTATTAAAGAATATGAATGAAAAATTTCAAATACTTGAATGATGGATATTAGGCATTAAATATAGTCCTTGCATAGTTATTAAAACTAAATCATGGTTAAAAATAAATAGTATGTGGCTTATGGTCCATACAAGAGTGTCTGGTGTAAACCTACTTCTTGTTCCCGTCTGCTAAGCACCGCTATAAACACTGGAAATACTGCTACCAACAAGCAAAGAAGAACGCTGGCAATAAGAAAGCAAACAGGTTTAGGACACCAGGACCGGAGAAAAAACACAATGTCAAAGTATTTCACATCACCCTCACCAGACAGAAGGTGGAACTGGACCGGACATTTCTGAAACCTAGCAACAAAAGACAGCTCAGAGAGTCTCATGTCTCTTCTGTGATCAAATAGTAGTCCCTTTGAGAACACTGGATAAACCTGATATTATAGGCAGCAGAATTAACACATAACCCCACCAACTAAAAGCAGTCAGGGGTAGCACTCTCCTTTCCCCCCAGACTGAGACTCCTCTTCCCCTCTAAAAGATACTGAAGACAATGAGTATAACCAGCAGGAAGGGTGTAGTCACAAGTGATCTGGCCTAGGAAGCTTCTTTGCTTCTGAGACACCCTTTTTCAACACAGCAACCCTGATTAGGCAAGAGGAACCAAGCCACAGGAAGGATTCCTGCCTGAGTAGCCGCTTTTACCCCATGCCTTTTCCCTATCAAGAGGAATCAGGTCAAATGGGCAAGACAGCCTAGGACCCAACTACAGTAATTAGCCAAGCCTGGAAAACCACTCCCTGTATCCAGGGTCCAAATCAGCAAGAGGGATGCAGTGACAACAAGCTGCCATGCCTGGAAAATGTCTCTTACAAGGCAGGTCTAAGAGTTCCCTTCCCTGCCCAGAGAAACTGAGACTCCAGAGGTCATGGAAGGGGCTCACTTGTCTCTCTGCTCCAATGGTGAGACCCACAGCATCCCAGACTGAGAAAGCTCCTTCTACGTCTTCAGGCAGCATCACCATAGACTAATGGGATCCCCAAAAGCATTAAATCCGCCAAGGAGACCAAAATGACACTATAAAGTTTCTGAAATTTAAAATGCCATTAGGACCACTAATCAAAAAGCAGACCAAAACCTAAATAGGTTGAGTGCTAGTTAAAAAAAAAGAAGAAGAAGAAGAAAATTGGTCCCATAGTATCCTAACATAATAGACAAAATGTCCAGGATAAAATAAAAAGTAACTATTATACCCAAAACCAAGATGATCACAACTTGAATGAAAAAACAACAACAACAAAAATAGATGCCAATACTTAGATGTTGCAATTATCTAATAAGGATTTTCAGTCAGCTAGCATTAATTATGCTTCATTATTTAATTGCAAATTATTTTGATTTTTGTTCTTTGTTTTTTACAGGTTTTTGGCTGAGACTGGTTTTGAACCCATCACCCCTACTCCTTGAGACACAGGCACCACCCCTAATTGCAAATTATTTTGAAATAAATGACAATATAGAAAATCTTAGCATAGAAAAAGTACTTACTTAAAAAGAACTAAGTGAAAACAATATAATAGAAAACTACCATAATATTAAAAGAAATACGCCAACATTACTTGATAGGCACAATAGTGGATTACGGATGACAGCAATTAGAAAGAGTGAACTTGAAGACAGGTCATAGAATTCACCTAATTTAAATAGAGAGAATATAGACTGAAAAAGTTGAGCAGAGCCTCAAAAAACCATAGGACAATAAGAAAAGATCCAAATTCACATCATCAGAATCTCAGAAGAAAAGAAAGACAGTGAATCTGTTAGCATGTTTGAAAAAGTAAAATAATAGGGCCAGGCAGGGTAGCTCACACCTGTAATCCTAGCACTTTGGGTGAGGTGGGTGGATTGTTTGAGCTCGTGAGTTTGAGACCAACCTGAGGAAGAGTGAGCCCTCGTCTTTACTAAAAATGTAAAATTGAGGAAAGAAGATAGCTTGAGCCCAAGTGTTTGAGATTTCTGTGAGCTATGACACCACAGCACTGTACTAGGGGCAAGAAAGGGAGACTCTGTCTAAAAAAAAGAAAAGAAAGAAAAGAAATGAAAAAAAAGAAAAGAAAAGAAAAAGACAGGCAGAGAGGGAGGAAGGAAGAAAGGAAGGAAGTAAAAAAGGAAGACAAAAAGTAAAATAATGTTTGAAAAGTTTTCAAATCTGGCAAAAGATTGTTAACCTACAGATCCAAGATGAACACTCCCAACAAAATAAATGCATAGAAATTCCTAACAAGATACACCATAGTCAAACTTTCAAAAAAAAAAAAAAAAGACAAAGATAATTCTTGAATGCAACCAGAAAGAAATGGCACACTATAAAGGGGTACAAATTTGAATTAAATCTGAATCCATCATATATATCTCCAGAACAACTACTATACAAACTACACAAAGAGATACACGCAACAACAGTATAAAAAAATCAAGTTATATTCTTTAAAAAAAATGTTCAAGCAACCAATAGGAAAGTAACCAAAGAGAAACAGAGTAACAGGGATGAGAAATAGGAGAAAATAAATAAAATGGCAGCCTTAACAATTAACTTTTAATAGTTACCTTAACGTAAATGTTTCAAGTGCACTAATCTAAACACAGAAATTGACTGTGAAGATTAAAAATTACAACCTAACCATATTCTGCCCACAAGACATCTCAAATTTGACAAAGCTAAATTGAATGTAAGGTGTGGGAAAAGATATATAATACAAATATTAACCAAAGAAAAACAGTACTCACTATATTAGTATCCAACAAATTAAAGCTCAGAGCAAAAAAAATATTAGAGATAAATATGGACATTACATAATAATAATTATAAATTTTGGGGGAAAAGACATAGTGATTCCAAATGTGTATTCAACAAACAGCCTAAAAATACATGAAGTAAAATATGATAGAGCTGAAAGTGAGTTTATTAAGATGGTAGGATATGTGTACAAGATCAATACATAAAAGTGAGTCATAACATTACATATCAATGAACATACAACATCCAAAATTAAAAACACCATATGATTTTTTAATTCCTCCAATGAAAACAAAATACTTAGGTATATACTTATCAAAACATATATATCATAAAATTACAAATGACTATAAAAAAATCAAAAAAAGTCTAAATTAAGACTCATACTCTGCTCCTAGATTGTATGCTATCTTCCAAATTGGCCTATAGGTTTGATGCAATTACTGTAAAAAATGCAGCAAAGATATGTGTTGATATATATGAACTTATTTTAAAATTTGAATGGAAAGCCATAGGCTCTACAATAGCTTCGATAAGCTCCTGTAGCTCAGTGAGTAGGCGCCGGCCCCATATATCGAGGGTGGCGGGTTAAAACCCGGCCTTGACCAAACTGCAACCAAAAAAAAAAAAAAAAAAAAAAAATAGCTGGGCATTGTGGTGGGGGCCTATAGTCCTAGCTACTTGGGAGGCTGAGGCAAGAGAATCACCTAAACCCAGGAGTTGGAGGTTGCTGTGAGCTGTAACGCCATGACACTCTACCGAGGGCAATAAAATGAGACGCTGTCTCTACAAAAAAGAAAAAGGAAGTGGTACAAATAACTCTGCCTGAAATGAAAGCTTACTCCAATAGCTGCAGTTATCAGGATAGCATGGTATGCCTATTGTTCTATTTTCTAGATAATAGATCAATGAAATACGATAGAGAATCAGAGATAGACCCAAACAAAAATACCAGCTAAATTTTGACAAAGATTCAAAGCTCAAAACAAAAATGTAAAATATAAAACTATAGAAATTTTAGGAAAATAATAGAAAATCTCTGGTATCTAGGCAAAGATTTCTTGGAATTGACTCAAAAACCTCTACAAGGAAAAAATCATTAAGGTGGACCACATCAAAATTAAATACTTTACCCTGCAAAAGACCCTATTAAAAAAGGAAAAGACAGCGTACCTATTGACAGAAATTATTTGGAAACTCTTTATCTAACAGAGTACCAGTAGATAGAATGTATGAAGAAGACTAAGAACTGAAAAGTAAAAATTCAACAATCCAAAGAGAAATGAGACAAAAGAAATGAACTAAAAATGATAGATTGATGGTCAATATACATATGAAAAGATGTTAAGCATAAACATATTTCCGAGAAGAACAGTTCAAATTAAGATTACAATGAGACATTAACACACACTTGTCAAATTGGGTAAAATAAAAACGTGAGCACACCAAGGATATTTGGATGTGGAGAAAGTGATGAATCACTTAGAGAAAACTGGTAGGAATGCGAAATGGCACAACCATTCTGGAGAATAGTTTGGCCGTTTCTTCTAAAAGTAAACATCCAGTTACTACATGTTATCTAGATTAGACTGGATTGTAAGCCCCCCAAATTTCTATGTGGAAGTCCTAATGCCTAATGTGGTTTTATTTGGAGACAGGACCTTAAAGGGGCAATTGAGGTTACATGAGCTCCTAAGACTGGGGCCTTAATCCAATATACTGTTCTCACTATAAAAAAGAGGGAGAGGATTCGTGCACATGGCCTAAAAGCGGTATGAAGACACAGCAAGAAGATAACCATCTACAAATCCAGGAGAGGGCTCAGAGGAATCCAACCCTACTGGCACCTGAACCTTGGATTTCTAACCTTCAGACTGTGGGAAAACGAATTTCCCAGGCTTTGTTAATTTGCCTTGTGCCCCAAGCAAACTAATGTACTATATGACCCACCAATTGTACTTTGTCAAAGAAATGGAAACTTATGTTCATGTCAAAACCTATAAGCAAACCTTCATAGCAGTTTCATTTGCAGTAACCAAAAACTGGAATGAGCTTAAATATCCTTCAAAAGACAAACTGATAACATATGTACCATAGAATCAAAAAGGAACAAACTTGGGAAGAATCCTTTATGAATTGAGTTACATTAAAAAGCCAATCACAACGGTTGCTTCCTATATAATTCCATTCATATATCATTCCTGAAATAACAATTTCAGAAGATTGAAGACAGATTAATGGCAGCCATATGTTAGGAATGGAGGGTGCAGGCAGGCAGAGAAGAATGAGAATGGTTATAAAAGAACAATGTAAAAGATCCCTAACGAGCTGGAACTTTTCAGTATTTGAAATGTGTTGGTGGATAAGCACAGCTGCACTCCTAATGACACTGTATAGGACTAAGTACATCCACACACAGATGAGGACAAAGAAAACCATGGAAATCTGAGTAAGATGGATGGATTGTGTTAATGTTAGTCTTGGGGCTCTGGTGTTGTACTACAGTTTTACAAAACGTTGCTATTGACTGAAAGTGGGCAAAGCATACAGGAGGTACTTCTGGATTATGTCTTAGAAATGCATGTGACTCTACAGTTATCCCAAAAATTTCTATTAATAAAAGATAAAAGGGAGGGACTTCTGCCCTCCAAGCTGAAGGAGTAAAAGCTATTTATTAAATTTTACATTTGCTAAGGAGTTAGCACGAACTTGCTTTTAGCTCTGTCTCGCATGGATATTGCTAAGAAAAACCTGTAGTTTACAGGCATTTTAAACAATAAAGTGGTTAGAAGGTAATATAAATGAGTTTTCAAATAAAAAGGGTATTCATATCTACAGTAATTTGAATTCTAGGCAAGAACAGAAATTTAACAAATTAAAATAAATGAGTAACCTTGATTGCAAATTGGGACCACTGCAATTTTTTATTTCTAATATCAATAGGTCCCTCAAAAAGTCTTTTTATGCTTTCTAAATTGGTATCAAGCCCATTTTCCAGACAGCTATTTTAGACCTCATACTTCTCAGTGAGAAAACACCAACACCACTAACAGAAAATCAAGAAATATTTTTCTTCCTCATCCACTAATACACTAATATTCTCACATCTGCACAATCTTTTCTTTTTCTCACTTCTATTATGTAAGTGTTGGTCCTCCTCTTATGTGAGAGCAACTGCTATTTTCGCATGCTGTGGGCAGTCTTTTCTGTTCATTGTATTAGTTAATATTCTACTATAAATAAGGGTTTCCCTTCTTTTTATTTTCTTATTTTATTGTTTACTGTTTCATTAACACATGCATGCATGAATTCATTCATTTATACCAGTATCAACTTGTAGATTTTTATTTTATGCAATGAGCTGTAATCAGTCTCTGTCATTTATTTTGATAGTCAAATTTTCCTGGATTTGGCCAATAGGAGAGCTCCTTTCAAGTTAAGTTCTGTGCTCTGGTGATTTACGTCAGTCTTTGAGAACTTTCTCCCACAAGATATTCCTGGCTCATCTGGAACTTCTCCCTGCCCCAGCTTTGCAAGCAGCCTTTTCTCTATGAAGTCCTATTTCTTTTTGCTGAAGAATATTTGGAAACCAAAATCCAGGTACTAAATGTGCTATTGCTACTTCTATGTCATTATTTCTTGTCCCCCTCAACAGATAGAGTTGGGAAAATATGTATATGTATATGCATAGAGTTATATATATGTGTATTATGTCTATCTATCTATTTATATATGCCCAAACCTATATCTACATTTATTTTATATCCATTTCTTTAAAACTGTGTTTTCATAAAGATATCTCTAATCCATAGCATATATATATAATATAATCTTAACCTTTTCCATATTCATAACTCTTCTCCTCAGTAATAGGAAACTGTGCTTCCATAATCTTCAATCTGTTATTCACCGTTTAAGGCTAGAAGACCCAGAAAGGGTTATCAGAATTGCTAACCTGATAGCAAGAAGCAAACCTACCAACTAGGGTTTGATATTCATAATAGGGATTTTTGAAGCAAAATTTATATAGTATGAAACATGCAAATCAAAAGTGTACAATTTCATGAGTTTTAATCAAATGTCTCCATTTACATAATTCACACTTCATCAAGATGCAGAACGTTTCTATTTGCCAGAAAACTAACTTATCCCCCACTTACCAGGTATTATCATCCCAAAGCATATCATGTTCTGACTTTTTTAAAAACATCAATTAAGTATACCTGATACAAAAGTGTATATCACTCAATCACACATTGCTTTCATATCTGCCTTCTTTAGCATAGCATAGTATCTCTGAGATTTATCCATATTTTTGTGTGTATCTGTATTTTTTATTTTTATTATTTCACTGAAAAATATTCTATTGTATGAATATACCATTTTTATTTTAACCATTCTCAAGTTAAAAGACATTTGCACTATTTTTATATTTGAGCTATTGTGAATAAATCTACTATGAATGCTACAAGTCTTTTTATTCCGCTTAGGTGAATACATGAAAATGAAATTACTCAACCAAACACTAAGCGCATTGTTTCTTTTTGTAAGAAACTGACAGATATTTTTCCACAATGGTTGACTATTTTAAATACCCACAAGCAATTTATGACATGTCTTCACCAACATTTGTTGTTGGTGGTCTTTTTAATTTTAGTCATTTAAGTGTGTACATAGAGGCATCTCTATTATGGTTTGGATTTACGTTTCCCTAATGACTAATGATTATAATTCCTTATCTATTCTTGACATAAATCCTTTATGAAGGATATGTGCATGTTTTGAAAACATTTTCTGCCAGACTGCCCCTTCACTTAATAAATGGCATCTTGATGAGTATAAGATTTTAACTTTAATGAATTACACATTATAATTTTTCTTTTTAATTGTTAGTTTCAGTGTTCTGTGTGAGTAAATATTTCCCTACTCAAATCATGTTTCTTTTAGAATCTGTATGCTTTTCCCTGGATTTTAGGTCTGCCTTCTATCTTCAGTTAACTTTTGCATATGATTTGAATTAGGAATCCAGATTTGTTTCTTTCCACACATTTGCCCAGTGTTTTCAACACCATTTCTTGAATAGGCTACTTTTCCACATTGAATGTTTTTGACAATTTTACAATCAGATGACTGTACAGGTATGGTCTTATTTCTGGGCGTTTAGTTCCACTGATCTATATTCTTTTTATATGTACCCACTCACTGTATAGTTACCACCTACCTTCTTATGTACTACAGTTGAAGTTCTTGAGTCTCTAGTTTATGTTTCTATCACCACTCCTTACATTCCACAGAGTCCTTACCTCACTGAAATCTGTCCTCTGCCTCCACTACACCCCTGAAACTTGCTACACCAAAGTCATCATTGGCTTCTATTTTATATATCAAATAACCATATTTCCAGGCCTTAAGTTTCTTACACATTTTGTAGTATTTGACATTGTTAAGTTGGCTACTCTCTCATTCTTGAAAAGTTTCTTATCATAGCTTCTGTAACTTCAGATTTTCCATTTTTTTTTCCAACTCTTTGATCATGTCATATCCTGATTGCTAGTAATTTCCCTTTGCTCAGACTTAAAATTTGATATTTTTCTGTGTTCTCCAAACATTTTCTCTGTAAAATTCTATAACTGAATTCTTATGCTTCTAATTGTCATCCATATGAATGAAGTTTTTATATCCAGCCCAAATAACTTGCCAGTGCTATAGTCATGCATGGTCAACTATCTACTGTGCAACTCTAAAAGGAGGACTCAGAGGCAGCTCAAACAAGACTTGCCTAAAATTAAAGTCATTATTGTCAATTTTTTGTTCATCTGTTGGGCTCCCCACTTTTATACCTAAGCAAGAAACCTAATTTTGTCTTCCTTCACTTTTACCACTTGCCACCATTTCAAAGTTTCCATGTAGTAAATGAGAAAATATCATGAATGTTATATCAGTCAGGTTGATAAAAATATCTCTGATTGTATGTGAAGCCTGCACACTGACTGAACTATCGTACACAGCTATGACTCAATAAAAAATAAAAATAAAAATAAAAAAGAAATAATAACTATAGTGCACTTAAAACCACACCTGGAATATAAATGCAGGATCATTATTAGTAATTGTCACTTGGATTAGCAGAGTAGCCTCAGATAAATAGCTCGAACTCCAGAACTGGGCTGCTTGGCTTTAAATCGTGCTATCACTAGCTATGTGCATTTGGACAATTTTCTGTTGCTCCATTTGTTCAACAAAAATGAAGATCATAATAATACCTGAGACATTTTCTGTATTAAATGGCCTACTATAATCAGAACTCTTGGAAGAGTATGAGAACACAATAAGTACTATTTAAGTATTAACTATTACTGTTATTGCTACTATAGATATTATCTAAACTTGTAAAAACTTTCAGTGAATAGTCTTTCTAGATACCCAGCAAGTCCATTGGCTTCTTTCCATCCCTTTGCCATTAGTTTGCTCCACACATCCATGCTTTCTACCTGAGTTACGACAATAACCTCTCCTGTTATTCGCTTGCCTTTAATTATGACCTCTGTCCCTCCATTTTCTAAACAAGTATTCCTAATTTCTTGCCCTACTTGAGATCTTTCAGTGGATTACTTGATCCTTTATGACAAAGTAAAAGTTATTCAAAGTATTATAAACAGTCATTCATTATCTTGCCTATGCCTAATTCTCCATTCTCATTTCTTACTGCTTTGAGATTCCACTTTGAATTCTTATCAAAAACAAAAATACCTTATTTTAACTTGTTGAACACACCATGTTCACTCTTCATTAAAGGTTTTTGGATATTCTATTTCTTCTATGTGGGATATTTCTCTCATTCAACCTACAGGTCTGAGCTTAACATTTCTCCAACACTACCTGTGGGCTCCCAAGGCAACATAAACTCTTCCGACTAGGGTACTTGTCATATGGTAAGAGAGTGGCCTGTTGGCAGGTCTATCCCTGTTACTAAACTTTAAGCTCTATGAAGGCAGGGCTACTACTCACATTTTAAACTTTTTATCTCAGCTCCTAGTGCAACAACTGGCACATATGGTTTGTTTGTTTGTTTGATTGTTTTTGCAGTTTTTGGCTGGGGCTGGGCTTGAACCCAGCGCCTCCGGTTTATGGAGCTGGTGCCCTACTCCTTTGAGCCACAGGCGCTGCCCACACAGGACATTTTTAATGTTAACTAATTGACTGAATGAATCCTCATGCACTAAGAAACCCACCTAAAGCTACAGTGTAACAAATAAAAGGAAAGGTTAATTTTTTAATGGGAACTATATTCACACAATTTACTGCTCTAGGTAAGAAGTGGCCCAGCCTAAAAAATAAAAAGAATATATAAAGTAATTCCTTAGACAATCATAACAATTTATTCAAAGAATGCTACAAGTTGGGAGGGTATAAGTATAATAGGTCTCATTTTACAGGTGCTTATTTGTTATAGGTCTTGTATGAAACAAAATCCTTTTTTCTTCCTTACCATCACCCCCAAACCATATTATCATTATGTCCTGTTTAGAAATAAGAAAACTGAAGAAAAATGTTACTAAGTATTAGAACTTAGACACCAAACCAGTCCTGGCCAATTCCAGTTCTACAGTATTAACGACCATGCTATAGTCCACTCTGGCTCCCAATATACCCGTCACAATAGCAACTGAGGGCTCCCAGCAAATATTCTGGAGCCAACTAGAATGAAAGACTGACATGGTCCTTACCTGATACACTGACATCTCTCCTGTTGCAGCTCTAGTCTATGAGTGATGCATGCCACGGTCAAACAGAGAGGATAGAATGGCAAGAACCTTTACCATATTTTTAACCACAAAAACAAAAGAATATTTATTTTATTATAAATAAAGTGGAATGAAAATTTTTCCATATTTTAGCAAAAATATACAAGTTTTTCCATTCCAAAAATTGTTTACCCTCTTGAGAGCTTAGCAATTTTTCTACAGAGCCCTTATCATCAAAATTCATAGTCAAGTATTATATAAATATATATGTATCAAAAATATGAAAAAATCTATTGCATAATGCAGCTTCATTTAACTTTTCTAGTGACTGCTTTATGACAGTGACCTACATGTTCTGAACATGTAATGTGACAAAGAATATATTTGCTTTCCATCCCAAGGACATTCTTGAAAATGAGCTGTAATATTTCAAGAGTTTTATCCTTGCGAGTAAAATGTTAATAAATAGATAAATCTTTAACACTTGCCAAGTCATGAGCTTGTATTAAGTAGAGCTAAAGAAAGAACATGAAGTCAGAGAGGGCAGGACTAGAATAAAAAAATTTTTAATGTCGTCATCACTAGTGAGGTTAACCCAATCTGAGAAGTTATTCTTGGTTAAGTGTTGAAGGACATCATGATTGAAATAAATTATTGGTATAGATCCATTCAGAAAGAGTCAGACAAAATAAACCACTAAACCAATGATGCAATGTGATGTCCACATAGGAATTCTCTCCAGAATAACCTGGAGGCATCAGGCATCTGGCTATGATCCAGGCTACCGCTTGACATGCTTCCCCACATTAGAGGACTAGAATATCAATGAACCTTACAGAGACTATTCCAGAAAGGAGAGAAACGGACTTCTGCAGGTTTACTGATAAATTGAGATGAATTATTCAATAAGTATAATATTATTCATTTTGAAAATAGTTTTGTCTAAAAACACTATGCTGATATTTACATGTTTCAATATTTGAATTTAAAGTGTTTCTGTAGTATTTAAACTGCATATACTTTATAATAGTAACAACTATAAAAATATTATTTAGACTCTCCTGAGTATACCTAAATTATTTTCTATATTTAATTCTCTCAACAACCTTTAGAGGCAGCTACTATTATCATAATTATAAGAGTTTTACCTGAATGAAATCCCCATAGTCCCATGGCATGATCTGATTTTCATAACCAGTACTACAAGGTGATGAAACTAGGTTCAGAATGATTAAGTAACTTGGAGTAAAACTCACGGTAAATAATGAAATGAACTTCCAAACCAGGAGCACCTGACCTCAGAATTCATATTCATAACTATGGAGCTTTTCACCACCTTATCCTGTATATCATTTAAATAGTACCATTTTCCAGCAACATATTGATCATAACAAAAACCATGGGGCATTACAACCACTGCCTTGTTCAGACAAACCAGTAGGTATGTATTTCTTCCATATTGTTTATGGGAACATGCCATTTACCACACATTCCTTTTCTCTCGGAGGAGCAATCAATAGACGATTTAATTATTTCTTGGATGATAGTCATAACTCAAGCCACCTCAATTTTAAACCCTTGTTTTCCACAGTCATCATATTATAAATTAAGGTTACTATATTGGAAACTGATTTTGAATCATAAAACATATTTATACTGCCCCCCCAAAAAAATAGATGAGTGAAATAACACAAAAATATCTGCTTTGAAAAACATTTTAGACCCATCATTTGCTTCTGAAAATGGGAGTCTATTTAGGTTTGTTCTTTGGTTCTGAAGACATAACCTCTTTTTTACTAATCTTACAGCAAGCGTTAGACTCTCTTGCTCCAAGAACAAGCAAAGTTTGTGTAAACAAGCATTATGTCTCATATATTTATTTTGTTTTTAATTCAGTGATTGTCAATGTATTTTTCTGAGAGTAATTTGAATGGTAAATGTTGGAGTAGAGGTCATTTCTGTAGGTAATCATGGAGAGATTTCTTCAATGAAAGCTAATGATTATCCAGCGACTGGCTTACACCAGCTTCTCTTTGACAACCCAATTCATTATTTAATTATTTATTCCACAAATATTTGCTGAGAATTTAATGGATGCTAGGAACTATTCTTGTACTGAAAAATACAAGAAACATAAGTCCCACCTTTCAAATGTCATATTGGTCAGAGTAAGGTTGACTTACAGTGGTTCAACTTAATGATTTTTCCACTGTATGGTGGTGCAAAAATTATCACATTCACTGGAAACCATACTTTGAGTACCCATAATACCAATATATTTTTCACTTCCAGTACAATATTTAAAACATTACATGATATATTGAACATTTTATTATAAAATAGGCTTTGTGTTAGATGATTTTGCCTAGCAGTAGGGCACTATACATGTCTGGATTATGTTTAAGGTGGGCTAACCTAAGGAATAATGCTTGGTACTTTAAGTGTATTCAATGCATTTCTGACTTAAGATATTTTAAGTTTACAATGAATTTATCAAAATGCAATCCCAGGGCAGTGCCTGTGGCTCAAAGGAGTGGGGCAACAGCCCCATATTCCGGAGGTGGTGGGTTCAAACCCGACCCCAGCCAAAAACAAAAACTGCAAAATGCAATCCCAACATAAGTTGTAGAACATCTTTATGAGATTTGGTAATTACTATGAAGAATTTTTAAGAGTCATCATTTTATGAGTTCCTATCTACTCCTTTTGCTCAATGCTAAAATTGTACTCACTTATTTTTTAGAAGACACTTTTGAGTAACTCTTCTACTTAAGGTATCCAGAAGCATTACGCAGTGGTATATGAAATAAAGAAAAAAAATATGGGGTGAGGGAGGATGAGGCAACCTTTATGTCTGGAAAAAAAAAAAACTACTCAAATGCCTTTCTGCAGTTCCAATGACTTAATGAAAATTTATCTGAGCTCAGGGACACCTTTACCATATAAAATCATTTAACTTTATTTTAGACAATCTATAGTTTAGTAATCACATACATCATCTTCATGTCTTTGAGAAAGGTAAAGGGGGCAAAACATGTATATTCATTAGCAATACTTATTAGAGCAAAGATTAATTGCTACAAATAATAATTAGTGAGTTGATAATTAATGACCACAGCATCCCTACTATAGCATTAAAAAGGCAATTATGTTACTCGTTGCTACATTTCATCTGTACCACCTAGGAAATTATACTTGTAAATGGTAATACTATACTGAAGACTTTATTGCTAGATAATTAATTGAGGATGAGTTTTTAAGGCATGATTCATTGATTTTATGCCAATACTATAATGTAAGTAAAGGATATAATGTAAATTTTTTGCCTGAATTTATTGTAATAAAATGAAACATCTTATGTTAGAGACTTTATATAAGTGTACTTGTTAAAATTTAGTAGACATAGCTACTATTACATTTGGAATTCATAATTGCAAAGAGTACCAAGAAAATATTCCATGGAATTTATTTTTTTCCATAAACCAAATATAGAATTAAGAAATATTTAGAAAAACAAGATCATTAAGAAAAGCAATACTGATGAAATGTAAAAAATGATACTTATTATATAACTAATAAAATCTTGTAAGATACATGAAACTCAACTGTATAAATTGAAAAGCATGTAACAATACTTATATCTTTTATATCATAGTTTAAGAAATATGTGTTTTACCTGGAAGAGAGAGTGAAGAGTACTATTAAACTTCAAAATGCAAGGAGCATGATACATATAAATTTCATTTGCAAATGCATATAAAAGTGGGAAGGTAATGAAAAAGTGGAAGAGACACTAAGAGTGATGAGAAAGTAAAGAGGATCCTAATGTACCTTTTTTCTAAAAACATAATGTGAACAGACTTCTGGAATGATAGAATGAGGACCGTAGTAAATTACTCTTCCACTAAAACTATGAAAATGTGGGCAAAACAACTAAAATCAACCTTTTCAGCCCTCTGGAAATTAACCAAAGCTGCACAAAAAACTGAACATCATCTACACCGGTGAAGCTAAGGAACCTCTGTAAGGCAGCATGAACTGTGATTTCTTTCCCTTCCATCCCCATATCAGTGACGCGGAAGATAAAAATCAACAGCCTTATAAAGGAGCGATCAAACCTCTTACAGAACTCAGTTAAAAAGCAGCATCCCAACCAGCCTGCTCAAGAGTGAGACCCCATCTCAACTAAAAATGAAAAAAATTAGCTATGTGTGTAAAATACCAATATCAAATGTCAGATGTGAATTCTACCTACAAATAAGTTTATTAAATATAAATTGGTAAAATACTCTGCTCAAAAGCAGAGATTGGCAAAATGGACAAAAAAAAGGCATCTATAAGAGACAAACTTTAAATTCAATGACACAAATAGAGTGAAAGCTCAAGTGTAAAAACATATGCCAGACAGTAACCAAATCAAAGCTTCAATAGATATAATAATATCTGACATAAGTAAACTTTAAGGCAAACATTGTTACAAGAAATAAAGAATGATATTTTACAATGATAAGAAGATAAATTCATCAGAAAGATGTGATACATATTTGTGTCAAAAAAACACTGTCCTACATGAGGACAAACTGAGAGAATAGAAGGGAATAGAAACAGAGACAATTAAGCAATAATAATAAGAGATTTCTATAAATTACTTTCAATATGGATAAACCAACTAGGCAAAATATAAATAAGGAAATAGGAGACTTAAAAAACACGAGAGTCAGCTAACTCTAAAAGACAGTTAACAACTGCATGATTCTTCTCAAACTCATATATGTTTTCCAGTACAGATCACATGCCATGTCATAAAAAGAGTTTCAACAAATTTTAAACGTTTGAAATTATACTAAATACTGTATGTTCTCCGACCAAAATTGATTAAAATTAAACATCAAAACACAAGAAAATTTAGAAAATTGAAAAATCTGGGCTGGGTAAGGGGGCTCACGCCTATGATTATAACTCTTGGGAGGCCGAGGCAGGTGGATTGCCTGAGCTCACGAGTTTGAGACCAGCCTGAGCCACAGGGAGACCTTGTCTCTAAAAATAGCCTGGGGTTGTGGCAGGCTCCTGTAGCCTTAGCTACTCGGGAGGCTGAGAAATGAGAATCTTTTAAGCCCAAGAGTTTGAGGTTGCTGAAGCTATGATGCCACAAAACTCTACCAAGGGTGATAAAGTAAAACTCTGTCTCAAAACAAAAAAAAAAAAAATTAATCTATGAAAATTAAATAATATTCCTAAAAAGAATCAGTCAAAGAAAAAATATCAAAAAATAAATTAGAAAATATTTTGAGATGAATGAAAACAAGAAAACATACCAAAATGTATAGAATCCAACTAAAACAGTGCTTAGAGAAAAATCTATACCTGTAAATTCTTATAAAAGAAAAAAGATCTCCCATCAGTATACTAAACTTCCACTGTAAGAAACCTGAAGAGTAAACTAACCAAAAGCATGGCAGGATGGAAATAATAAAAATTAGAGCAAAATACTGGAAATTTTTAGAGGAAAATGAATGAATCCAAAGTAAATTCTTGAAAAGATGAATACAACTGACAAAACTTTACCTAATTGAAAAAAAAAAATAAGGAAGGCAGAAATTCCTATAATCAGGATTGGAAGAGGGAACATTAATACTAGATTTACAGAAACAAAAAGGATTATAAGGAAATATTATGAATAATTCTATGCCAAATATTAGATAATGTACATGAAATTGACAAAATCTAAGAAAGATACAAACTAATGAAACTGACTCAAGAAAAAACAGAAAATCTGAATAGATTTGTAAAAATAGACTGAATTAGAAATTTTTTAAGTCCAAAATTAAAGCCCTGTGCCCAAATGCTTCCCAAATTAGTCCTACTAATCTTTTAAAAGTGTAAAACAAATCCTTCACAAATTCTTCAAAAAACAGAAGAGGAGGAAACTTTCCAACTAACTCATTCTAAGGTCAGTGTCACCCTGATTAAAAGCATAAACAAAGATATCACAAGGAAATGAAACCATAGACCAATATTCCTTTTAAGTATAGATGCAGATCCTCAACAAAATATCAGCAAACAAAACCAACATAAATAAAAGGATTATGCATCCTGACCAAGTGTAATGTATCACAGGAATGCAATGTTGGATTAATATGTGAAAATCAATATACTGTAACATATGTGTAGGATAAAAGACAAAAATATATTCTTTTCAATAGATACAGTAACAACATTTGGCAAAATGCAATACTCTGTAATGATAAAAACACTCATCCAATAGAAATAGATGGGAAGTTCCTCAGCTTTCTAAAGGGAATAAGTGAAACCACACACATAACATTATTTTTTAACAGAAAAACTAGATGTTTTTCCCCTAAAACCGGGGACAGACAAGGTTGTTCACTCTTAGTATTTCTATTCATCTTTGTACAGGAGTTTTTAACTACTGCAATTTGATAAGAAAAATAAAGAACATAATATTGCAAAGCATAAGTAAAACTATGTCTATTTTCAAATGTTATATAGAAATCTTGTACATAGAAAAAATCTGAAGAAATCCACTAAAAAACTATAAAACTAATAAACGAATTCAGCATTGTGGCAGAATATGAGAGTAGTATGCAAAATCTATTTTATTTCTACATAGTAGCAATAAATGTAATAATGAAATTAAGGAAAATAATTCCATTTTACGAGGCATCAAAGTAATAAATGCATCAAAATAATAAATGTAACAAAAGAAATACAAAACATATAACATTGATAACTAGAAATTAGTATTTAAAAAATAAAACATCTATAACATTTGTAGATCTGAAGGTTTGATGTTTTTACATGATAGTACTCCCCAAATTATTTACAAATTCATAATATATGGAAACACAACTAAATAATAGAAAACAAATAACACAGTTAAAAAATATCAAAAACAGTTGAGTATTTCTTCGATGAAGATATACAAACAGTCAAAAGACCTATGAAAATATCCCCAACATTACTCATAGAGTAAAATTAAAACCATAATGAGATACCATTTCACATGCACTACGATGGCTATAATCACAGAAACAGGGAAATAACAAGTGGTGATGAGAGTTTAGAGGACTGGCACTAACCTATATAAACACTAGTGCATAAGTCTTCATAACATTATTCATAATAGCCAAAAAGTGAAAACAATCTAAATATCAATGAAGTTATGGATTTTAAAAATAAAATCCATACAGTGGAATATATATATTATTCAACAGTAAAAAGGAAATAAGTACTGATGGGTACTACGACATGGATGAACCGTGAATATACTACTTATACTAATTGAAAGGACCTAGTCTGGTTGCAATGGCTCACGTCTGTAATCCTAGCATTCTGGGAGGCGCAGACAGGAGGATCACTTGAGTTCAAGAGTATGAGACCAACCTGAGTAACAGTGAGACCCTGTCTCTACTAAAAATAGAAAAAATTACCTGGGTGCCTCTAATCTCAGCTAGTTGGGAGACTGACACAGGAGGATCCTTGAACTCAAGAGTCTGAGGTTGCTGAGAGCTAGGCTGACACCATGGCACTCCAGCCTAGGCAACAGAGTGAGATTGTCTCTCAAAAAATAAAATAATCTAGTCACTAAAAAACTACCATTGTAGATTATTTGTAATGATCTAGAAATGTCTAGAACAGGAAAAATTTTGAAGGTGGAAGGAAGATTAGCTATTATCTAGGCTGGGGCTTAGAGGAGAGGAGAGGAATGAGGAATTGGTATAGTGAGTAGGGATTTTCTTTTTAGCATAAAGAAAATGTTCTAAAATTAAGTTGTATTGATGGTTACACAACTCTGTAATTATACCAAGAATCAGTGAACTACACACCTTAAATTAGTTAATTTTATGATATATGTATTATATTTCAAGAAAACTATTAAAAACAAAAAGCATCAGCAAGTAACCATTATTATGCAAATCTCAGAGGAATGATTTAAAAATATTCAATATGTTTTTTTTAAAGAAAATGAATGACTAATAGTGTCAAAAACTCTTCTTGAGCATAAGAGACACTATGACCAACCATTAGTCCAATTCATCAAATTAGGTTTCTTAAAGTATTTAAGAGAGAAATAGTCAGAAAGCGTGTCACTAGGGAGTGTCAATGATAGCAAGGACTTGACTTAAGGAGAAAGAGGTGTTTGGCACTTTGTATTTTTAGAGAAGAATTTCATGCAAGAAAACTCTGATGGCTTTAGTGTATTACATTTGCTAAAATGGCAAGTGAAGTTTTCATACCCATGGCTCTTTCTTTTCAGAAATAAACAGACCCCAGTTTCCATTTCCATCACCCTTGTGATGGGCGGTAGCCTCCTGACAATGTGATTGAGTACAGGACCATAAAGGACAAAGGATAGAAAACCTGGAAAATGAAAGCCTTTTCCAGCTTTTGAAAATCATTTTCCATCTAAGTTCAGTACTGAGTCTCTAGGAAATTGTGATAAGCCACCAGTGATCCATTCCGAATGGGCCTTAGTTTGTGTAGATGATTTCCAGTTCGATTCGTTTTCCAGGCTATATAGGAACACTGTACATATAGCTCTAAAATAAATCCCCCGGCTTTTGTAGTGTTTCTGGAAGAGTTTTCAGGAACACCAAGGTCAAGATGAAAGTAGCCACATAATGAGAAATATAAGCAATACAAATGAGATGGTATATAGATATAATCTGAATAGGAAATAAGCTGATTTGTATCATGCGTTTGTATGATTGGCTCTCTAACCTCACTCTTGCATCAACTTTTGAGGTCTTCAAGTTCCTCCTCCTCAAAAACAAAAAAAGGTTTAAATAATAAATCTATTCAATTTCCATTACTCTAAATGACCCTAAATCCTTTCTACAACCTTGTACTGACACTATACACCTGGGAATCATTTATCATGTTACTTGATACTTTATAAAAATAACTGGGTTACAGACTTCATCCAGAAATCAATTCTATAGAATAACGCAGGTAATTTCTGTGGTGGTGCAGACACAAAAAGACATATTTCTAAACCACAGTTGAACAATGCAGAACAGAAAAAGCTGTTAATAATCACCAGAACTGCCCCAACTTCTCCGCAGAAGGACTGCACCCATTCCGATTCGCCCAGGTTTCAATATACCCTTCTGGAATGTGCAAACAACTTGGCGAAAGCACATTGGGTGAACAACTGCCACAAATGACTCAAGAGTTTTGTATTTCAGTGCTGGTTTCACTGCCTCAGTTCATCTTCTGGGCAGAAAAATCATCAGTCCCATTTTAGCTCTCAAGTCAGCCAAGTTACAGATGAAACATGTTACTCTTGGAAGGCCTTTCTCAAAAAGACAAAAGTATGGTGATGAATAGACCAGTGGTTGCCAGAGTTTGAGAGAAGGAGGGTGTGACTCCAAGGGGACATCACAGGGATTTTTTTCTGAGGTGACAAGAATTATCTATATCCCGATCGTGTTAGTGGTCACATGAATCTCTAGATGTGTTAAAATGAACAGATACATACACAAAAAGTCCATTTTACTGTATGATAATTTAAAAAAAATAAATTTTTAAAAACTCCTAAAAAAGAAATAATAATGGCCAACATTTATAGGGCACTCTTTGAATGTCATGGCTTGTCGGAAGCTCTTTAGGAGTTAATCCTCACAATAACCTTAGGCCCGAGGATGACACATAAATCAGGACCCTGAGGCATATAAGATTGCAATAGATTGTCAGGTTACTCGGTACATTTGGAAGACAGGATTCCAACTGGAACAGCTGAGCTTCACAGCCTAAGTCCTTAACCACTATGTCTAGTCCTATATATTGAGAGGAGATGGTGTTGATTTCAATAGAATAATGTTAATCTATTTTTTTTTTTTTTTTTTGCAGTTTTTGGCCGGGCTGGGCTTGAACCTGCCACCCCTGGTATATGGAACCAGCGCCCCACTCCTTGAGCCACAGGCGCCACCCAATGTTAATCTATTTTTAAAAACATATCAGTTGCAAACAGCAAAAAGTCATACTGTGCCATTTGAATTTTCATGAAAAAGTCACAGAGTAAGATATATATGTATATGTATGTATATGTAAATAACGGATGTGACATTATTATTTAAATACATAGGCAAAGGAAAAGAAGTCAGATTTATGTACCTTAATTACTTAGTAGAAACAAATGAATAACTAAGCCATAGTGGTTAAAGCACTTAATGCAGAAGAATGAAATTTAACTTTTTATAAAGTCTCACTGAACTATAGTTTCCTCATCTCTAAATGGGAGAAGTGGAAGATCTGACTTCCAGTCCTTAGAATACAATGGCTATAAAATCATTTTTACCATCTACTTAAATATCCTACATACATATCCTTTGCCTATTTTGTAAGAGGCTATTTCTTTCTCTTTCTTGCATGTTTATAGTAGTACGTAATATATTAAAAACTAGAATTACCTGTGATATTTGTTAAATATACTTATTTCCCATTTTATTATTTTTTCATTTATGTTATGTTTCTTGACATTTAACAATTTAAATAATTTTACATATTCAGGTTTATAATTTATTTTCTTTAAGTCTTTTGGTTTTCCTATGTTATAGTTCAAGACATTTCAAATATAAAATATAAAGTTTAATACTCTATTTTCTTCTATTTATCTTTAAGATGTTTTAAACCTTTTTATCTTTTACATATTCAGAATTTTTGATACAATAGGTAAATTAATTACAGATCTACATTTCTTTTAAATCACTAGACATTTATTTCAATATCATTTATTAAAGTTTTCTTCCAACTGAATACCATTAAGGAAATACAACATTCCCAAATGAACATTGGACATTTTATGAACCCTTTATTGTGTCCCATGTGCTGTTCATTTATCCCTGCACCAATATCATATTGACCAATAATTGTAAAAAAAGATCTTAAACCTTACTTAGTAAAAGAAGAACAAATTTACATAATGGTGAGCTTTTATCCTATCTAGCGAATAAGTCACACCAAAATTTTTGATGAAAATAAAAATCACACAACCAGGCAGCATCCATTAGGTACTTCATATGTGTATACTCTTTAACCTTAGAATATGGTTCCCTAGGTGTTTCTTTCAAGGAAATTTGTGAGGTGAAAATGTTTTTCATCATAATACTAAGCTATCATTTGCCTTTTTCTACTGTGTAAATATTGGCGTTGACAGTTAAAAACCATAATGGTAAAATTATTAATTGCTTAGTTAGGAATAGCTCTCCTCTGGAAGAAGAACAAGGGCTGACCCACCAAGCTGCCATCTTGGTACCACGCACCTTAATTTGTCTCCTGGGACTGCACACACCTGCAGAGGAGGAATCACCCTACCAAATCTATGAATCAAAACTTAGCGTCCCAACTGCAAAAGGATATAGAACACTCCCTAGCCTAAAAACGGGTACAACTGAGTCTGAAGGTAACCAAAAACAGCCCTATGACTAATTATCTTATCACATGGTCTCCCCCCTATGGGTTCTCAGAAAGGGTCATGGGAGATCCTGCTGTGCAGTAAGAATCTGGTTGCAAGATGACTGTGAACCCCAAGGTAGATCTGACCCAGGCAGTACAAAAGAGAACCTCGAGCCATGTTCAAGGCCTTTTTGTCTCTTTGGCTTTTTACCTACTTGCCTTAGCAATGGAGACCCATTTGCTGTCCATGGCAAATGTATCCAGCTCTGTAAGCCCGGGTCAGGCTCTTAACTTTGTAGACCTACCTTTCTCTTCCTCTCTATGCTTGCCTTACTTTGGGGTGTCTGGTCAGTTTTCAACTAAGAGGTCTCCAAGAACCAAGGACCCAGGAAGCTGCTGAGACTCTGATATTTTAGGAGACAGGCAGCTGCCTTGAAACCCAACAAAATGGCTGTCATTTTAGTGGGGATAAAGGTAGTGGCAAAAAAATATACTACTAATTATTTTATTTTTCTCCATCACAGACATATAGTTACACACACACACAGGCGCACACACATGCATGTGCAGTTTCATCCCTAATATCCTTATGAAGGGCTAAATAATATTAATTTTATTAAAACTTAACTTTGGAGTACATGTGTGCTGAAATATTTCATGTGATGAAATATAAGGTCCACAGTAAGCACCTGTGTTGCCTACTGAAATATGATGCTTGTTTTAAAAAAAGAGCACATATATTAACTGAAAGAGCCCTTTATTTCATGGAACATCATTTTTACTAGAAAAAAATGAATGACAGACAAACCATGGTTATTCAGACTTGAATACCAGGGAGATAACATTTTCTAAAATGAACAAAGTGATCCTGTCACTTCAAGGAAAATACCTGACACTATTTGTTGTCAATGATAAAATTTGAGCTTTCAAGCAAAAATCAGAATTTTGAAAAATAATGTCCATCACCAAGAACTTGTCACATTCTCGGCACTTAAAGACTTTTCTGTAGGGACATTAACATATGTGGACTTTTTTTTCATATGACATAACAAAGCATGTAAACATTTTATTAATTCAGGAACCCATATTTTCCAAATAATCTATGCCTGGGTGAAAGGGTAAATGCAAAAAAACACACAAATAGATTTTAAAGTAACTGAATATGCAAAATTAATTTGGTTTCAGATTTCACATTGCAACTAACCTTTACAAAAGTTTGGTTTGTCCAGTTTTAGTGTAGCAACAAAGAAGAACACCATAATTTTCTGAAAAGGCTGCTAAAATATTCCTTTTTTTCCAACTTTCCATCTGTGTGAAGCTGGATTTTCTTTGCCTTTATCACAAACATTGCAATGCGTTGAAAGCAGAAGTAGATGACATAATTTGACTCCCTTCTATTTAGTCAGACATTGAAAAAAATTGCAAATATTTAAATGATGACACTTTACTTTTTTAAATAGGTTATTACAATGTGTATTAAATTTGTTAGTGTTCTAAAAAATAATAAACGATTTTAAAATTTCTTAGTTTAAATTCCTCATATGGCAAATATTGAGAGATACCTCCTATATTTTAAATGATTTTTTGCTGTCTTCAATAACTGATTAAATCAATAACTTTTAACTCAGTAATATGTAAGACTGTAAGGTGTGCTGAGACCAAAAAAATTTAAAGGCTGCTGATGCAAAAAATCCACTAATAAAAGTCACCTTAGACCAGCATATAAAATTGCTAATGAACTAGAACTGCTCCTTATTTCACATTCTTTCTTTTTCTTAATGGAAGTTGTTATTGAGGTTATCTTAATCCTACTTCACAGTTCTCTGTTGGGAGCAGAGAGAAGATATCTTGTGTTTTATAGTTGACTAGAGCCAGAAGATACCTTAAGATAAAATAATGAGAATATTTTGGGGAGGCACCTGTGGCTCAGTGAGTAGGGCGCCGATCCCATATACTGAGGGTGGCAGGTTCGAACCTGACCCCAGCCCAAATGCAACAACAAAAAAATAGCCGAGCATTCTGGCGGGTGCCTATAATCCCAGCTACTCGGAAGGCTGAGGCAAGAGAATTGCCTAAGCCCAAGAGCTGGAGGTTGCTGTGAGCTGTGATGCCACGGCACTCTACCGAAGGCAACAAAGTGAGACTCTATCTCTAACAAAAATAATAATAATAAATAAAAAAGAAGAATGAGAATATTCTTCATGTAGGGACATTGTGCCAAAGGGTAGACTGATGGATGTGGTTCCCTGTTTGTTGTATCTCAGTATCTGGGAGTTGCCTCCCAGTGTCTCACTTTCCTCTCAGCAATGTAAGCCTGACAGTAGCCCAACCTCTGTAAAATCTGGAACATGGATGTAATATCTGGAAATGGAACCCCTACTTCACCAAATAAGGTGGAAACCACCTGTCTAAAATGGTAGAGCACAGAAGGAGCTCAGATCTCTAAGGATAATAGGACTACATATTAGCCAAAGTATGCCAATATTTTTGTGAGAAGGAACCAAACTTCTGTCCTGAATGAATTGCCATAATTTGAGATATTCTTTTTCTCATTATTGTTCCTAATTTTAAGTGAGAAGTGATTCAATAGTTCAGAGAGAAGGTTCATGACAGTTAAGTTCCTTTGTGGAGGATCAGGGCAGGTCATGAATCTCCTCTCTGAGAATTTTATCAACCAAGGAGGAGTCTCTCAAGGGTGAGGAGGCACCATGTCCAGCCAGGCTTTGTCATGGAACGTCACCTATTCTTCTGATGGGCTCCTCTGAGATAACTTTTATTAACCAGGAGAGTTTTACCTGCATAATAACACAAGTTTTGTTTGCAGTGCATTTCCTCCCGCCCCCTCCCCATGACTTATGTCACTCCTACCTCACCCCCAAAGAGGCCTGAAGTCCCTATTTCTTTCTGAAGTGCAGAATGCTAATAACTTCAATCATCTGGTCCTCCCTTGAATCTCATGTTTTGTGGGGCTCCCATGTGTATGCACATAATTAAAATGATTTTTCTCTTGTTAATCTGTTTACTGTCGGTTGATTTCATAGACTCAATTATCAAACCTTCAGAGAATAGAAGAAAAGTTTTCCTCCCCCTACAATTACTATTGAAGGTGAGAGTGGCAATTCATTTTTTTTTTTTTATTTCTCAGCACATATGCATACAAAGCTGCTGATAATTTTGGATTGGCTGAAAGGTTTCAAAATTAATTCACACTCTTAATTCACACACACAACACGCACAAATGCAATGTTTTGCTCGATTAGATTAATGAAATGCTTTGTAGATTAATAATTACTTGTGTCTCTAGCAGTTCCCAAACTGAGATTACTAGCACAGGAAATACTCTAAGTATGTGATCTCCTCACTGCAGAACTATGAAATAGTTGATTAGAGTATACATTAATAAACATAATCCAATTCATTCTTCTTTACAGATGAAGACATTTAGAGCCACAAGGAGTAAACTATCACATAATCACAAGATTATTTCTAAATCTGTGACATATAAGAACACCAACTATTAATTCTCTGGCACATTCAATGTAACCAATAAGACCTACTTCATGAGGACTGAATTTGGGACTTTGTCTTTTGCCCAAATTCCTTTCTAAGAGGCCTTGTGAGTGACACTTACAAACAGTAAAATCTCACTGAACAGGTTTTATTAGCCTGATATAATGTATAATGTGGTTTACTTCCCAACCTGATTCTGGTATAGCATCACACAACAAATAGAAGGCTCCCTTAACTCAAGCATCCTTGCAGACACCAGCTTAACTCAAGTATTCCTTTCCAGTGACTCCAGGTCTTTAAACAAGTCTTAACTTTTTTAGCCTATTGTCAGCTAAAAAAATCCCTAAAAGCCACCTTGTAGGTGACTTGTAGGCCCCCATTTCAAGGTATTACACCTTTTGGGGCCAAACCAATATACTGATTTATGACTTTGCATGTAATTCCTATCTCCCTAAAATGTATAAAAACAAAACTATAAGTCAACCATAGCGAGACCACTTCTTGCTCAAGGCTTCTTGGGCTGGGTTCCTCTGGACCTACTTATACATATTCAACTCAAACTAAATCTCTTTATTTTAGAATTTGGATGTTTCCATCCACACACCCCCAGCTTAGGATACTAAATGAATGGAATTTTCTTTATTTAATGAATCAATAGCTTATTGCCTTTATTAGCAGAAAGGCCAACAGCTTTCCTTCCAAATTGTTGGAGAACTCCATGATCATACTTAGTTCGAAGCACTAGTGACAAGATGAAAGGACCTGATCAGCTCACCTGCCACTTTTTCTCCTTCTCTGTAGGACACGTAGGTGCTTTCATTGACATATTGCTTGTGCATAAAGATTTTAATACCAGTTTGTTGAAAAACACTGTAAAATTTAGTGGCAAATCATAACTGAAAATAAAACTTCATCCTATACCTAGTACAACAAAAGAAATAATTCTGTTTATTTTTATTTAATGTAAACATAGTTCTTTTATTGGTTCCTCCTTAACAATTAGATTTTAAAAAATCAGACTTTGCTTTCAGGTTGATTTAGGAATCTTTGGAAGCTTCTGAGATCCATCTTACCTAACTTCCCCAAATGATGTCTTTTAAGAGATTGCTTTACAAAAAAACCTACTTATGCACACAATCCTTTTAGAAGATGACAGTTATGCTTTAATTTAATTCATTGTATCTCTGCCCACTACATTGATCTTTTGTCTATTTCTCTGCAAGTTAACTTATTGTGATATGTTATGTCATGTATCACTATAAGAATTTAATTAAATTGATATATTAACTGTGCAGTAATTGCTGCTGAAGTATTACAAGTGTCAGGCCACTCTGCTTTCCTCCCAGATCATGCTGGAAAGAAGATGCTGCAGCTCAGATTATTTTCCTCAAGAGATGTCTACAAAAATAAATATCTGAGAGATATCCATTTTGACTCAGTATCCAAATTAAGAATATCATCTTTTTTTGATAGAGATGATAAATACTTTACAGAATATTTGATTAATAACCTGTATTCCTTTTAAATATTTCTAGTGTTCAGAAATATGTTTCCATGTTGAATTCTTTTCTGTGATCATTAAATTGTCTGCCATCATTAAATTGTAAGTCAATACTAATGCTACTCACTTTTTTACTCTGATTTATTCAGGTGTGTTTTTGTTTTTGTTGTTTTTTTTACATATGTTGGTTTCATTTCAGTTTCTACTAAGATTATTTTCAAAATCTCCAAGTAATTTACTTTAATAGTTCCATACAACTTATAATCAATAGAAAATTCTTCTGAAAATAATATACCCAATTCAGTAAAATTCTCTGAACACAGAATAGCTATGATTGTGCACCTCTGGCTAATGTAGTAGAATAGACACAATATAGTGAAATTTTAACTGAGGGAGAGTAATTATAATTAAACTTGCACTTAAAAAGGGAGAGCATGTTCGCACATATTAATACTTTGCCTAGAACAGTAGCAATTTATCTTGCTTAATAAATACTTATTAAAATACTTTAAATGTTTAATATTTTATCTTATCTATACAAAATTCATACTATTGCATACCTTTACAATCAGATACAAAAATAAAATTAAATTAGGTAACATATTATAAACAGTTTGAACTACCTACCTACATTGAAGGTCATATTGACATCATTATATCCAACCTCAACTTAATTCTTTACAAAAATAGATAGAATACAAAAAGAATTGGGGGCACTCATAAATATCAATGAAGTTTTAATTAACCTTTTTTTTTTTTTTTTTTTGAGACAGAACCTCAAGCTGTCACCCTGGATAGAGTGCTATGGCATCACAGCTCACAGCAACCTCCAATTCCTGGGCTCGAACGAGTCTCCTGCCTCTGCCTCCCAAGTAGCTGGGACTACAGGCACCCACCACAATGCCCGGCCATTTTTTGGTTGGAGCCGTCATTGTTGTTTGGCAGGCCTGGGCTGGATTCGAACCCAGCTGCTCAGGTATACGTGGCTGGCACCTTAGCCCATTGAGCCACCGGCACCAAGCCTAATTAACCTTTTAATAGCTTTAAACTATTCAATGTTTTAAAATTCTGGTTAGTTGGTATTTTCCTCTTCAACCTTATAACTGGCTTTATGAATCTGAATACATTTCCTCTATCTCATCATCCAAAATAGCATAACATATGGTGTCACCAATAAATATTTCAGGGTGAATTAAATACTGGATTGATTACTAAATACTAAGAATACATTTTGGGATTTGACATTCTATGAGAAAGTCTATTTTTTAAGCAGAAATCTAGTGTTTAAAGTATTTTTAAAACCTTTTTCTAACTTTTAATAAGCTTCATTATTTAGAATCATTTTAGCTTTAAAGAAAAATTTCAAAGATAATATAAAACTTCTATATATCTCCCATCCAGTTTCCTCTGTTTTTCATATATTAATTAGTATGTTCATAATTAATAAATCAATATTGAAACGTTTAACCTAATGTCCTTTTGCCATTCCAGGATTTCCTCAAGGTACCAAATTACCAGTTGTCCTCATTTCTTAAGCTCCTCCTGGCAGCTTCCCAGACATTCCTTGTTTTGTATGAGCTTGATTGGTTTAGGGAGTGTATAACAAGCGTTTTGCATAATGTGCCTCCATAGATAGTTGTCTGATGTTTTTCTAATGATTAGGCTGGTGATACAGGTTTGGGAAAACCACAGAAGCAAAGTGCCATTTCCATTCCATCCTATCAAGGATGGATCAAATCAGTGTGGTTTAGTGTCGTTATTATTGATCATGATTGGGGAGTTGGATAGTGCTTGTCAGTTTTCTCCACTGTAAAGTTGCTGTGCTTCCCCCCTTCATTCTATACTCTTGGAAAGGGAGTCACTATGTGCGGCCCACACTTAAGGAGGAGAGAGTTATGTTCTACCAACTTGAAGTCTGGGTGTTTACAAAACTTTCTTTTTTCTTTTTTTTTTAGAGACAGAGTTTCACTTTATCGCCCTCTGTAGAGTACTATGCTGTCACAGCTCACAGCAACCTCCAACTCAGATTCTCTTGGCTCAGCCTCCCAAGCAGCTGGGACTACAGGTGCCCACCAAAATGCCTGGCAATTTTTTTTTTGCAGTTTGGCTGAGGCCGGGTTTGAATCCACCACCTTCTGTATATGGGCCTGGCACCCTACCCACTCAGCCACAGGTGCCACCCTACAAAACATTTTTTGAATTTTTCTGCATGGAAAATGTGTCTATTTTCCCTTGTTTATTTCTATGTCTATTTAATCATTTATTCATATTAATAGAGAGGAAAACCTAATTTTATATCCATAACATCTAATAATAATGGTAACGGTTGAAAATGGAGGGATCATTAAAAAAATCCTTGTGCTTAAAAAGGCAATATGATTTTTCAGTTCCACATATGGTTTGCTAATATGCTTCTCATACTATTACATACTAATGATAAGTTGTTTTTTAAAGTCTCACATTACCTTTTGAATGATTTTCCCTCTCACTTTTGAAGAATATGCATCTTTGGCAATAGAGGAAGGAAAAGTCCCTACTCAGTTCTCTGAAACTCTCGGAAAGGCCACATGGAGAAAGGCAGTTTGACCTCAGAGTAACTTCAGTTTTTCTCTTCTTGACCAGTATATGCAGCTTTGCTCTTTTCTTTGGTAAAACTATGTGTTTTCTTTATTTTCTCTTTATTTATGGAGTACTTAACATGTGTTCAATTCTTGGGGTAATGAGCAAGTTTACTGTCTGGTTCTCAAATAACATTTATTATAATTAACATTGCTTCATTAGTAGTTAAATTGAAGAAAGTTCACTGAATTTCTTTTAATTATGTGCCCTCTAGAAAGTAATCTACTTTCCTCATTTTTTTACAATTATGTCAGATTCCCGTTAAAACACTACATAGAACACTTTCAGAAGATGTTTAGTTCTAGACTCTAAAGGTCATGAAAATCATAACTAGCCAGTCACCCAACAGAAATCCAGAGAATTTTCTTGGTTAGGCATAGATATTCCAATACTTCTAAATTATAATAGAGTGTCATAAGTTCAGAATTATGATTATTTGCACCTATAAAAGATTAACATACGTGTAAAATGGAAAGATAACACAACTATTGTGAATCTTCTTGTATCTTACATATGTATTTGACACCTTCACAAAAAAATGAAATCATAAAAGTGATTGTATGTGTTTTACAGAAACCCCATTGTTTAAAAAGCAATTCAATTCAAATTCCCATATATTAACAACTAATTTCTTTTTAATAAATGTATTAAGGGTTCTCTGATTCCTCATCAAACACACAAATACTGTTTTAAGAATTTATGTTCACTATCATTTAACTGAATTTACAAAACCATGCTGAAACATATGTTTATTAATATAGACTAATACTTCCAGGAATATTCGTTCATGCTTTTAATGAAATGAATGAATGTTTCCTGCATTTCAATGTTGTTCAAAAGTTATCACTCAGTAGGTGAACCAAATATAGACCAAATGGAAAGAACAAAGAAAAATTCAAATGTAATCAAACTCCAGAAAGACACCTTTGAGTAAAATATATGGAAATCAAATTTCGCTGTATGTTGTTGATTCCAAATATTTTGTTTCCTCAAATACTATTATAAATGAATATCCTGATCAGAAATGGTGCTGTGATTCCAATTCTCCTAGCTCCATACAAGACCAAACAAAACCTTTTATGATTCAAATATGTGTTTCTTTTACTTGTATTAGTATGGCCTTGGACATCACTTTCTTCAGAAACATATCTCCTTAGAAACTTAGCTAGAGAAAATACTGAAATAATAAATAATACTAAAAATAGCTGACATTTGAAGAAATGAGCTAAATTATATAACATATCAAATGAAGAAGAAAAACTTTACCTTCATATCCATGAAATCATTGAGAAGATATTGTGGGTAAATACATAATTTCTAATTTTTTATTAGCAAGCTCTGGTAACTAATGATTTACTTCCTATTTACAGTAGTATGGTTTTAGAGATGGTATGTAATGAAGCAAGTGACAGTAACAACTATTTGCACATTCTCAAGCTAGGCTATGTTTACTTCTAGCTTTCTTGACACATACACTGTTTTGAAGGCATGCACGTAGGTTAATTTACTAAAAGGGGAAAAAAAGAGGCCAGTCTTGAATCAGGACATGATTAAAAATATATAACACCTAGCTACTTAAATGCTGATGATTATCTCATATTAAAATTTTTACAGAGCATACTCCTAATTATAACTGCAAAGAGAGAACAATTCACTCAGCAAACAAAAACTATAATTCTGTGGAACAGAAGAGAGACAGAAAGTTGGCATCTGTGAATTATGTAAATAGAGAGGAGCAGAGAACAACTATGTCCTTATAAGTTATCCCTTTTTGGATAGAAAAGGGGAGTAGGAGAAAGACTCTCCCAGATAATTATTAAAGTTGGGAAGGCACTTATTCCCAGGGCACATCTCAGGGAGGACTAGTTTGTTTTGGTTTAGCTCCTCAAGTGGAAATTTAAGTATGAATTAAAAAATGGCATGCTGAGATTGAGGAACGGCTTCTTGCCTCTTTGCCAAACACTAGCATCAGATAGAGGGCAACATGTCATTGATTTTGAAGCTCCGATGCACTTTTTCTACTCTTATGGTGAATATCAAGTGGTTACATGCTACTGACAATAGGAACTTCATGAATAACATAAATAAATAGTGTTTGCAGTGCTGCTCCTTTAACTTGACAGAATGTTGCCACCTGCTCCTTAATATCTTTGATTAACACTAATGTCCTTATTAAGGAATAAAAACAGCAAATATATTCTCAACGGAAACATTTACACACATGTAAAGCTTATCGTGCATATATCAAATTTCATTCTCAATTAGCTAATATATGTGAGGTTCATAGCATTTTGGAGATTTGAAAGATGTCATAGTAATGAAATCTTTATGATAAATGCCATGTTTCATGCTAAAATTGGACAAACGGAATTGTAACAGGGTTATTAGACAATAAGGCAGTTCAAAGTACATAATGCCTAGATAATAAAAATAGCAAAACCATATTCCTACATTATACAAGCCATACACTCAATTTATACACAAGGGGACATTTAAATATTCTACTGATGTATTATACCAATGTGATATAATAAAAGTAATACTTAGCGAGTTTCTGGAATCACTGAATGAAAAATTATGACTGAGATTTTGGAATTACTAATTCAAAATCTAAATTATATCTGTGGAAGTTAAGACACAAAGAGATGTTTTACTGTAAAGATGTGTAGAAGAAATCAAACCTTCAATGTAAGATAGGAAACGAATGAAAAGCAGAAAATTATAATTACTATCTAGAGCAGTGGTTCTCCATCTATGGGTCACGACCCCTTTGGGGGTCGAATGACCCTTTCACAGGGGTCGCCTAAATACATCCTGCATATCAGATAATTTACATTATGATTCATAACAGTAGCAAGATTACAGTTATGAAGTAGCAAAGAAAATAATTTTATGGTTGGGGGTCACCACAACATGAGGAACTGTATTAAAGGGTCATGGCATTAGGAAGGTTGAGAATTACTAATCTAGTATGTGTCAACAAGAAAGGACTTCATACACATTATTTTGATTTTCTCAGCAGCACTACAAAGTAAGTATAATTTCCCCCTTTTTTCTTGTTTTGTTTGTTTTATAAAGAGTGACTCAAGAAAGAAGTTAACTCACCCAAGAATGGACAACATTCAATATCAGTAAAGTCTGACCTCAGTTTCATATGAGTGCTTAGATTATTACTCTTTTCATAAGAATTCAGTTCTTTTTCCTCAGTAAGTATAATTCAATAAATAAGCAAGGAAATATTAAATGTCAAAATAGTAAAATTGTTTTCCACTATCTTTAGTGGAATCAAATTTTGATTACATTGACTCTTCATTCTAATTTCAACAGTTCAAGAAAATATATAAAGGGCTCAGAAGAAAATCAAAAAACAATAAGAGATTTTACAAAGGATTTTTGAAGAAAATTTACATCACATGAACTGTGGCATCTCTACAAGAAGCTGACTGAATTCACAGGTGTGTCATAACAGTAGTAAATTCCAGTTTCAGTTCCCCAATATGGGCTATTCACACATGACTTGTACAGATGTTTGTCTTAGAAAAGATATAGGATCTTACAAAGTACCAGTGAAGAAGTCAGGTTTCCAATACTTGCAACCTAGATATAGCCCAGGCATGGATGAGCAACTTGCTCTGCATACTGCAGCCCTGCAGCCCATGAGGCAACAGAGAAATTCTTCAAACACTGTTGGCAAGTTACTCTGAATCTCTAATGGAAGCAAATTATATACTTTCTAAAGTGACAGTCTCACTCTGGTAATGTGCAGATAAAGTGTTCTAGTGAAAGCTAATAGCTCATAGTCACCAGAATCATCATTAACATAATTGCTTCCTCCTACTTCTTCTTTTCTTTTTTGGGCAAAGTGCTAGTTCATGGGGCAGTGAGTTTTTAAAAAGAAGGTAGCAAACTATAGCCGGACACAGTAACTACAAAGGCAGTGTTCTTCTTCTTTAATAATTCTAACGTATGATTGCTGAAATAATAATGTGTCCTGGAAAGCAGCCTTTTAATAGAACGTTTGTGGATAATTGAACTCCTGCTCATTGTTCAAAAGGTCATGAGGTTCCAGTGGGCTCTTTTTCTTTTGGTAAATTATTCAGCTTGAGTATTTATTGGCCTGTCAAAAGGAAAGCATTGTATAAACTGTCTTTTTTGCTCTTTAGTGTTTCCTAATTTAATTGTGTTCTTTTCTGTGCATAACCCCCACATAGAATTTCCATCTCTTCTTCTCAGATTCCAATGCAGGGACCTCTCATCTTGGCTCTTTTCTGTATAGATCAGACTCATGAATCAAACAGACAGAAATTAAGTCAATGGGAAAGAACTATAATACTGATCGAATGGAAAGCTTTTCTTGGATTTTGGTTTCAAGCCTGATCAGATCCCTCTTTTTATTAATATTGTTTGAGAGCGTTTCTTAAACTGAACCTAAAAAGAATAGGGCGTATTTTGAAGGAATTTCTGGTATTAGATTATCAATAGTCATCATTTTCCTATAAAGTAGCAAAATCTGTATTCCCCAACCGTGATTCTATCAAGGTAGTATCTGCATAATAATTCACATGCTTTACCACAGTCACTGAATCACTTAATCTCAGTTGTGAACAAAATTTGGGAAGGTGCACTATTCCTATACCTAACCTTACTGTCCAAACTTGTTGGGGCTTCTCTACAATATTCCATACCCAACACTGGCTGAAGGAGAATTACATAGGTCAAGAGTGAGAGGGTCATAAGAAAAGAAAGTGTCTATATTTGAGAAAATTTATTCTACATCCTGCTCTGATGTTCTTCTGACCATTGAAATCCTTGTACCTGGTTGCCTGCAAAAATACCTACGATTCTGTTGTGCTTTCAGATAAGGTGGAGTAGTCTTTTCCAATTTGTTTTCCAATCAGTGAAGAGCTCTGTCTTCCTATGGGGCAGAAATGTTTCACTGATAACATTTGGTGTGTCTGTGTAATGCTAGATATCACTTCACTGCTTCATTTAACTTTTATAGTAGTCACATTAGCTAACCTTCTCACAGATGAAGAAGAGGAGATACACAGGGTTAGGCAACTTTCCCAACATACCATTTCTCACAGATAACAAGGCCAGGATTTGAATCCAGATTTGAATGACACCAAAGTTCAGACTCTAACTTATTTCCATCACATAAAGTGAGGATTGCTTTAAGACCTAATAGAACCCATTAGGTTGTAATGGGCCAATCAATGCACAAGACACCACTGATTCATCTAGTAGATACCAAATTCCATGACAAAAGTTACCAAAAGCCATCTTGTACTTCTAATTCCCTTCGTCTTTTTTGTTACATATGTTTGCCTAATTCTCCTACTCTGTGAGTCTTCCTTTTCCCTTCTCATCTAATACTATTAATTTGGCTCAGTTTCTAACTTCATTCATTTCAGCTTTGCTTCTATTATTCCCTGTCCCTGGCTGGCTAGATTTCCACTGGCTACATCACTAGGCATAAACAGCTACAGACCCCCAGTAGATTGCTCACACACCTGCGTGGCATTTCAAGTCCTGGCTTTGACTCTTCGAGGCCTATCATTTTCCAGTCAACAGGAAACTTCCAACTGTACACTAAAACAAGCGCCAGTAATTGAAGTTGCAAATACAATTCTCAGTGTGGTTCTTGACTTATGGTCAAAAAGAAAAGTCTTAAAAGCAACTATTTTTGCATGTTTGTTCTGTGATTTTGTACATCGAGAATCTGGGCAAAGTCTAGAGGTGATCCTACAGTTTTGCTAGACATTGTATGAGGTCACTTGTTGGCTATCAGTTAGCCAATGAATGTCTAGATGGCCCAGATGGCTTCATTCATGTGTTGGTTGACTTTGTTGGTTTGGCTGGAAGGCAGAGATCAGCTAGAACTGGAGACTGGAGTGCCTGCCCAGGCCCTCTACAGCAGGAAGTTCTCAGTATTCTTAAGCTTCTAAAATGGAGGATCACAGCTCTTAAAAAGAATATTCCCCAAAGTCATGAAGCAAAGGCTGACCATTTCTCATGTCTTGGGTCCAGAAACTTGTTATCTTTTATTGGGTAGAAAAATCATAACCTCACCCAAATTCAAGTAGAAGAGACATAGGATTTCACTTTTTAATGAGAGAGTATCACAATTTTTGTAGTTACATGTAATTTGCCTTATTTCCTATTTTCTGTTACATTTCCAATTTTAGTCTTTGTTTTTCTACTCTGAGCCTGAAACCTGAACCCTGTTTATAGTAATTGATATAATCCATTCGTTCATTTATTGATGTGCTTTTTACAACCATCACATGGTGAAGTACTACTAGGGGCAAAGATTAGGAAGCAGCACAAAAACCCAATTTTCAAAATATGGACTCTGTTGCCTGGCTTTGCATCCTACCTGCACCAGTTATTAATTGTAGTATCTCAAGCAACTTATTTGAGCTTCAATTTCCTCTTTTGCAAAATAAAGATTATATGTCTATATTAAGTGGACATCACAAGCACCAAGTGACATAATATATATGAAATACTAAGCATAGTATCTTACTCTCAAAAGCTAGTAAAATAAAACAGTAGCTATGATTAGTAGCTATCACTAATACTTACTGTGTGAACCTGAATTAGCCATTTAATACCTCTGGACCTCTTTAATATACAGCTTATTAGTCTACATCATTAAGAAACTGGATTTTTGTTTGTTTGTGTTTGCTGTAGTTGTGGTTTTTATAGTGAAAGGGTACAGAACAAAATCAGCAAAATGAAAAGACACATGGAAAGAAGTTCAAGAGAAACCAGGGATAAACTTCCAGGCATATCTTCTTGATGAGGTAACATAAGGGACACATTACTAAGATAAACTTATCTGCTTATACTGGCACAGCATGGCCTAATGTCTCAGGATTACAAAAATATTCTTTTTTTTTTTTCAGTTTTTTTTCCTTTTTTTTTTTTTTTTTTTTGCCAGGGCCAGGTTTGAACCCACCACCACCGGTGTATTAGGCCGGCATCCTACTCCTTGAGCCACAGGCACCACTCTATAAAAATATTCTTATCAGGCAAAATATTACAAGGGTTCAGAGATTATCTCCCAGGAAGGTAAAAGAGGCCTTTTGGGGGGGATGTGTAGGTTTTGAGTAACCCAAACCTATTGAGTTTTCCTTTGTTATGTGCTAATATAAAGTTTTATAATGGGGGTAACTGAGTGCAGGGCATGTGGCAAATCTGTACACTGTTCTCAACTGTTGTGCAAGTCTAAAATTGTTCTAAAAATATGTTACAAATTGAAATTCAATTGGAACAGTAGCTTATTTAAGTTGATTTTTTCAGGCTTGAATTATTTTAACACTTTCCTACAACATAATTTGTTTAAATAAAGGAACTGTGTCACAACAGATACTGCTGCATCGCTTTGGCCAATACTTCTAAAATTTTTATTGTATTTATATTTAATGAAAGGAACTGAACTTTTTTCATAGCAACACTAGTTTTTTTTTATTATAGTACTAAAAAAGTAGTGCCCATCAACTGGTGAATGGATAAATACAATGAAATGCTATTTCAGCCATTAAAAAAAAAAAAGCACTGATTATGCTACACCATGAAGGAAACTTGAAAACATCCTAAGTGACAACAGCCAGTCCCACAGGATCACATACAGTATGATTTATACAAAATGTCCAGAAGAAGCAAATCCAGAGACAGAATGTAGGTAAGTATTATAGTTTCTAGGGGAAATGGAAGTAACTGAAAACAAGTATGAGTTTTCTATTAAAGGTGATAAAAATGTCCTAGCATTAAACAGTAGTGATGGTTACATAGCCTTGTATACATGCCTGTATACTAAAGCCACTAAATTGTATACTTTCAGAAGACAGAATTTAGCGGTATGTGGATATTTCAATTTTTAAAAACTACTCTCACAAAAGGTCAGGTTAAATTTCACTAATGATATGGTCTGGGTTTTGTTTACTAGACAGACACACATTCACTTATTTTAAATAAATGTAATTCTATTTTATCTGATAATTCTGTACCTTTCTTACCCTCTTTTCTTTTTTTATTATATTCCACACACATATGTACACAGTCTTTTACCTTTGTAGGGGATTATAAAGGCTGAGAAATTAGGAACTCCATCTCTCTGACATCCTGGCACCATTGTAGCAATGAAATTCTTTTCATGACTATTAGGTCTCCTATTGTCTCCTACAATGTGGAAAAAGCAGATTGAGTAGCCTACCATTATAGACAGGAAATAGAATTCAACTGCTGATTTCTACAGCTCTCTGGTTTACAGCTTGATAAATGACTGCCATTATTAGTCAAGCAAAAAATCTTGACAGGTTTGGTTTTCAGAATATTTTTCCATGGTTACAAAATTATGTACAACCAGTGATGTGATTATAGCTACTAAATGTACACACACAAGTCTGATTATTTTTTAGTATAGAAAAAGTTGAAGAGTTCCTTCTTTAATAAACTTCGATAACGTATAAAGAGACAAATTTTGTTTCTCTAACGTTGTTACTTTCTGAAAGGAAGTATAATATCTGTGTATATTTAGCAATGGCTTCTAAACAAATATTTGAAAATCTTAATTTTCGCTGGCATCAAAAGAACCCATTTATGAACAAACTTTTAAACTGCTTTCTGTATATGGTATATGTGAAATAGCCTTAATTGAGCAGCTAGTCTTTCACTTGCAAATATTATGAAAATATCCATATAATAAAAACAATCCCTTATTGTTAGAAAAATGCACTTACTAATATTCTCTTTAAAAACCATTTTCGTTTGATTTTAATGGAGGGGATCCAATTGAAGCACCTCTGAAATGCAGCTGCAGTATTCTAATGAAAAAATATTAATGTCACAACTTAGGAACAAAACTAATCTCTGAATTTAGAATGTTAGCTTCTATTATTAGTTTAAACCTATTTGGGGGAAGATAAGGAGATTAAGTCTTTACGTATATGTACATATGTTTATCCACTCAAAGTCCTCCGAGTTTAGGTTTTCTGTTAAAAGTTCTTAGATACTGTGTTCAAACTGTACAGAAATAGATTCTGTACAGTAAACAAAAAGTGTTGACTTTCAACTGATTCCTTCGGTTTGTTCCACAAACTACTGCTCAAATCACAGGCAGATTCTCATTTCTAGTTTCTGTTAAGTTTATCTCAGAAGAGTAAGGTATGCCAAATATCAAGATCGATAGGATTTTAGATTGTTAGTCTAACACAGCCAAGTAAAACTGTTGTAACTAGCTAATTGACATGGTTTTATACTGTAGAGAAGACTTCAAGAGCTTGATCCAAGTTAATTTCCCTCTGAAAGAAGTTATCTGTGAATCCTCAATTACTTTGAAAGATATTAATCATGCACTGATTAGTAATAATACCTAATTAGAAGCAAGGCAGGTTTTACTTTCAACTGTGTATTAATGTCATCTCCTCTATATAACTCATTTGTTGTCACCCTCTGTTTATTCATTTTCAGTTTGAAATGCAGTAGTATGGCTCTTTATAATCTAGAACACTTAATAGTATAAATGGATTGTAAAATAAGAGTAACTTTAGCATAAAGGTTAAAACAAAATGCAGTTTTCCCCTTTAATTTTTATATTTTTCCTTTAATTTAGTACACTACCAACATTGTAAAAAAGTACACTCCTATGGCGAAAAAAAATCCTTTTTCTCTGTCTCCCTGACCCATTAAATATCTTTTGTTAAATTGTGAGCATTAACAAGCATCTGCCTGTGTTTGTATGTGCATAATATTAAGCTGTGTTATTGGTTAATTCAAGTAAACTGTTGAACAGTGGTGAAGCCCCTTAGCAGTTTGAAATCATCTATCTCAGGATAGCGAATTTACACACAAACCCCTAGCAGAAAAGCCAGAATCAAAGAACTATTCTTCCTTTAAATAGAATAGTTGGAAAACTAAAGAATCTGTTTATTCTATTTAAGACTTGTATAAATTTAGAATAACCTTTTAAGATATCATACTAAATGATTACCATATGTTTTAATAAAATCATGCAGAATACAAATATATAATATACATCTTTTAACCTCTTTATTTTTGATGAAAAATACAAGGTTTTTAAGTTGTATTCCTCTTTAACGAACTTGAGAACAGTTTCTTAAAGCTGATCATGAATTTCCCTTGAGGGATTGATAATTTACATACAGCTTCTCTTTTAACTAATGGACTTAAACTTGATCCACTGATTTGCACCACGAACTTCGAAAGGTGGATCACTGCTGAAGATGTGATGGCCTATTTCCTCCAAAGGTGGTTCAGGATCAGCTGTGGCAAACTGGGCCGCATCCTCAATTTCCTTCCTCACTTCAGCTTCAATTTCCTTTAATTCTTCAACACTGGCGAGCTTGCTGTTTACCATTTTATCTTGGAGAAGCATAATAGGATCGCTCTTACTTCTGACATCCTTAACTTCTTCTCGTGTGCGGTAACTTAATCCAGGATCGCTCATACTGTGTCCATGATAACGGTAGGTCTGCAGCTCCATCAATAAAGGTCCCTTTCCAGACCTGCAATAGTCGGCTGCAAACTTCGTTGCCTCCCGAACACACAGTAAATCCATTCCATCTACCCTTAGCCCAGGGATAAAACCGCCCCTCTTGTAGTAATCAGTGTTGGCTGCGGATCTCTCAATAGATGTTCCCATTCCATAGCGGTTATTTTCACAGATGAAAACACAAGGTAACTTCCACAGGGCTGCCATGTTGAAAGCTTCAGCTATCTGCCCCTGATTGGCAGCGCCATCCCCATACAAAGTCAAACAGATCTCCTTGTTTCCCTGGTATTTGCAGGCTAGCGCAATCCCAGCCCCCAGGGGCCCCTGTGCCCCAACAATGCCATTGCCCCCGTAGAAGTTCTTAGTATACATGTGCATCGATCCTCCTTTACCTTTAGCGCAACCTCCTCTGCGTCCCGTCAGCTCGGCGAGGATTGATCGGACAGAGAGTCCACGAGTGTAGCTTACGCCATGAGCCCGATAGGACGTGATGACATGATCCGAAGGGTTTATCCCAGCCTCCAGGCCCACATAGCAAGCTTCCTGGCCATCACACAAGTGACAGAAACCTCGAATAAATTTCTGCTTATACAGCTGATCTGCCTTCAGCTCCATGCGGCGAATCGTCAGCATCATCCTGTAGTATTTGAGCCCATCCTGCCTGGTGAGTACTGTGCTGGCTGGGGGGCCCTGTTCCAGCAGATACAGATCACATTTCTTAATTTCAAACGTGGCATCATTGGAATAGTTACAAGACGCCACCAGCACTCTGCGAGCTGGCTTCTGGGCAGCGCCGGACAACACACGGGAGACAAAGGCAGCCAGCATTTTCCTCATGGAGCACCGCTCACGGCCGCCGCGGCTTCCAACGTCTGCACAACAGCCCCGTGGCCGTCTGGCATGCGATACATCACGTCATGACGGCGTGAAGCGTCCTGCGTGCATCACGTCACGTCGGGCGCGAACGTGGGCACACCACAATGGGGAGGGGCCGCTGGCCCCACTGCGCAGGCGCACTCGGCCGGAATGCTCCACATGCTGCAACGGACGGACAGTTCCTTCCAACTGTGAAATGAAGACCTGTGGGGCGCTCCCTGACCCTAATTAACAGCACCGTCATTTCTAAACCACAACACTGTGTCCCTGTCCCCTCCGAACTCGTAGGCAGTGCCTCTCCAAGTGTACCCCCCAAGCGTGTCACGTAGAAGAGAGTAACACACTCTGTATCTAAGGCACGCGGGAGTCCAGAGAGAGGAAAGGTTAATACCAACTACCACTATTTCTTTAAAGTCTTATTTTTGATCTTTCAAATACATATGAATATTTTTTCCTACTCTGTAATATACCATATTTAATGTAAAAATAAAGCTGTGGATGATTTCTGGTGCAGTTACCTTTAAAACAAAACAAAACAAATGAAACTTATAAACAAACAAAGTTGATGTTCAAAAAAAAAGATGCTAGCGGGCGGCACCTGTGGCTCATCAAGTAGGGCGTCCGTCCCATATACCGAGGGTGGAGGGTTCAAACCCAGCCTCGGCCGAACTGCAGGGCAGAAGGATAGCAGGGCGTTGTGGCGGACGCCTGTGGTCCCAGCTGCTTGGGAGGCTGAGGCAGGAGAATCGCCTAAGCCCAGGACTTGGAGGTTTCTGTGAGCTGTGAAATGCCACAGCACTCTACTGAGGGCGATTAAGTAAGACTGTCTCTACAAAAAAAAAAAAAAAAAAAAAAAAAAATATTCTAGCTTTTTCCTTTCTTTTTTTTTTGGCTAAAAC
>CAUYRH010025491.1:0-17052 GCA_963574655.1 Perodicticus potto
TCCCCCCTCCCCTCCCCTCCCTTTCCCTTTTCCCTGTATTCTTGTGCTATAATTGGGTTTTAGCCTTCATATGAAAGCTATAAATTAGCTCTATATTAGGGCTGAGTGCATTGGATACTTTTTCTTCCATTCTTGAGATACTTTGCTAAGAAGAATATGTTCCAACTCCATCCATGTAAACACAAAAGAGGTAAAGTCTCCATCTTTCTTTAAGGCTGCATAGTATTCCATGGTATACATGGCAACAAAAGGGCAAGTGATCCCATCTCAGGGTGGTAAAAGGACTTGAAGAGAAACTTCTCTAAAGAAGACAGGTGCCTACCTTCTTAATAAAGAGAAATTCCTTTCTTCTTTAGAAGCCCTGTTCACTGCCTCAGTGAAACCTGAGAAGCATGCCTCTAGCTGTTGAGCTAGATTTCACTTCCTAACCTCCTTGCCCAGAATTCTGAACCTCATGCTTTGAGCCTTAACGTTTATTGGACTTTTGTTCTAATCTTTCAGATGTCTCCCACCTAGACCACGATCATGGACCTAAAACCTGGTTATGAGACAATTCAAACCCAATGGTCAGAATCACCACCCATTATGCCTGCAGACACCCGGATATCCTTCCCACTCAGCTCTATTCCCATCTCTTGGCTATGTCCTATAAATGCCAATAAAATCAACTAAGGGATTTCTTCATCAAGAATACCAGCCTGGACTGATTACTGTGGACTATCTGCAGAGCCTAACACCATCAGGGGACCAGATGGAAATGGTCTCAGACCCCATTGACAGGAGTGACCACCTGGCACAACCAGGAGCAAAGTACAGAGCGTCAAAGTCATGTAGACTTATAGGTGTCAGTTCGTTGTTTCCATGACTTTGAAATGTCAGTTTTTCTTATCTTTTCCATTAAATTATAGAACTCTTCAGTTAAAATCATTGTGCCTTCTCTTCCAATCCCACAGTGGAATTAGCTCTTCCGTTGTGATTCACAAAACATTGTTACCACACTAACTGAAAATACCAAGCCAGACCAAGACTACCAAATCTTAGTGAGGTCAATAGCTATCGGGGACATGCATCTCAAGACCTCAGCCAGGATCACATCCACTACCAACTAAAGATACAGAGTCCTGCTCCTGTCAACCAGCCCCTCCTGCCCAGCTGCGGGAATAGAGTCCCCCAGGATTGACAGAATGACCCTCCTGCTGTGGCTGTACAGCCAGGCTGCCCACAAGAGAATTTCCAAGGCAATGCATGTGACTTGAGATCAGTGAGTCAACAGCTCTATTTGAAGGAAGGTCCCCCATATCTAATTAGAACCTGTTTTTTTCTTTGGCCTGGTATAAAATCAAATGGAAAACAAACACAAAGCTTTTTGATTTCTCTCCAGGTCTCAACTCCAGAAAATGAAACTTTATCATTAGGCTTATAAATATTCCTCATGTTAAGGAGGATGTGACTCAAACTGTGAGTCTGGGGGAATTTCCTGATAACAGTTCAGCCAGGAAAATTAAAACTGAACTTTCTCTCCTTGGTATCAGAACATTCCTATTCAGTAAACAAGTACTTATTAAAACTGCATAGGGGCATAGGGCGGGATGCTCACAGTCCTCTGTGGGGACTCAGCTCTTCCTAAAGCACTCAAGCAAGGCCACGTGCTCTATATTCTGCTCCCTGGGAATAGCACCAGGTGCTCCAACAACTTGGGACAAAGTGGGCCTGGCCTTAAAGTACCCATAAGATTTCTAAACAAAGCAACAGGAAGGAAGCATTTCAGGCAGAGGAAAGAAAGTGAACAGAAGGAAGTCAGGGCAGTGTGTCTTTGGGCATGGTGAGCAGATCCAGCTCATTTGGAGTATACTCTGTAGGGGTAACATGAAAAGAAATTCCTAGAGACTCTTTCCATCATGAATGGACATTCATTTAACTTTTGCGAACTATAATTACACGGCCCCACTGACCCTGGAGGATGGAAGAAACATGATTGTTGGAAAGGCTCCTTATGTTCTTCAGAAGCTATTGATGAATATACATTTTGAAACCACCCTTTAAATTAATAAAGGGGTACAAGGTGAGGATTGTGGTAGGGACCTAAACTCTGCAAAGGCATGGGCATAGTTAAAAATAATAATAATAATGACCAGCCATTGTCCCCCAGTTTGCTTTCCTATAGTTGCTACTCAGGAGTCACATGGCTGATAATCATAAATATTCTTAAATTTCTGCATCGATAACATCACCCTTGGGAAACCAAAGGGAAGTTTTTGAGATATATTCCAGGTCCTGCATTCCAGTAGATCAGCTGACCCACCCCACCCCCCAAGACCAAAGGCCCATACCAAAGAACTGACTCCACTAGTCTTATTACCCCTACCCAGGAACTAACTCAGCACAAGACAAAAAATTCTACACGTCTATGGTTTCATTGGGAACCCAGCCAATTAGTAGACCAAATTGGCTAGCCCTTTGCCTGCCAAACTAGCTTTAAAAACCCTTTCTCCCAAATTCTTGGAGAGATGGAATTGAGAAATGCTTCCTGTCTCTTCGCTCGGTGTTCTGCTATTTTAAAATCTTTCTCAGCTACAACCCTGGCTGGCTCGGTTTATTGGCCCTTGTCTGTGCAGAGGGCAACGTGACCCAGCTGAACTATTGCAATCTCAGTGGCAGCTTGTCCCTGTTTCTATCATGGGCCAGTGTGTTGCCATCGTTTGATCATAGGTCTCTCTTTCTTGCTAGACTGCGAGTGCTCCATGGAGTGCGGTGACTGTCTCTTACTCATCTTTTAATCCTTCGCACTTGACATGGTCCCCATAATAGTGAGTGTTCAGTAAATATTGAATAAATGAATTAATAAAGGAGTAAGTGGATACAATCATGTATCCTTATTCTCATGGCCACTGAGCTTGTGCAAAAGGTATTGGATGAAAACTGTATTTCGTAGGTAGAGACATCATATCTGGTAGCAAATGTAGTGGCAGTGAAGGCAGCAGGAGAACCAGAAATTGGGATTCCATAGTGTAGAAGTGACCAATAGTGAAGAGCTCCTTTCTGATATTCATAACATCTAGACATCAAACTGAGCCCATGAAGAAGACTTCTTGCCAGAGAGTGCCTGAAGCACAGCTCATCATTGGAGATTGCCTCTCAGTGACTTTGAAGCAAAACACTGGGTTTTGCAAATTACCATCACAGCTAAGCAAATTGATCATCTGGAACTTGTAGCTGGCTTGTTAGACTGTATCCAGAAAAGGGGGGCCTAGTAGCAGGTTTGGCTCAGCTGCCTGTAATTTTAAGCGCTTAATGGGATGATAATTTGCTGTTCAGTATGTTCATTTTGAAAAGCTTCCCTCATTCAGAGGGAAAAATGAATAAAACCAAGGCTTTTTGCTCCAAATCTGTGTGGAAACATCAATATCCTTCCACCAAGGAAACAGGTGGTTAAGAAGACATGGAAAGATGTAACAGACAGCTAGCGTCATCCCTGCCTCCAAAAAATGTGTGGCTCATTGTATGAACTCACCTTAAGAAGATTCCTATAACAAGAGCTAAACTTTTAGTTCTTCAACACTATCCCAGTTCTTAACAGTCCCCAGAGACTTGATGGAGCATACAGTGAAGAACAGACACAAAGGCGCAGAGGGTGTGTATGGTGTGTGTGTTTCTGATCTCCTTGTGCACCAAGTTATCGGGGCTGGCATTTCCTGACAAGAGCTTATGTGAAATAGCAGTCTAGAATATTTTCCACTCAAATCAAATGCAAACAGTTTCTAATGACATCATTAAGTAATTCCTTCCTTGATACACTTCACGCCTTCACACATCCTTTCTTTCTTGCATCTGAAATTAATTCTGAGGAAATCACCTGGTCTTTATTTGCACTATAAGTCCCTTAAGGTAGATCGTGTTTCCACATTGCGTATTTTACACGCAAAGCCTAAAATGTACACTGCGTAAAAAGCCTAAAGATGCCAAAATATTAGCTTTTTATAAGATCTAGGGGCAAATGTGTTCTATGAGTCCACACAAAGAAGAAAGGGAAATGACAAAACTGATGAAATGATTCTCAGCAGGAGACCAAGGCCTTTTTTATTAATTCTTCAACTCATCAAACATTTAAGAAAGATTTCAGTGAAAGTACAGTGAAAAGATTTTTCTTTACAGTGAAATCTTTACAGTGAAAGATTTTTTAAGTTATTATTATTATTATTATTATTATTATTATAAGACACAATCCTTGCCATTCATTTATTCTTTAATTATTTGAACATCAGGCACTGCCATTAGCTAACAATTCAAGATGAGTAAGATAAAGTGCTATCCTCACAAATGCTCACTCCAGGGACTTACATCCCCAAAACAGAGAATCATTTCCTCTGCCCAGAAAAGGAGAGAAAGAATGTGATGGCAAGTGGGACATTAGCTGTATCTATAAGGTTTCATTTCTTTAAAAACATAACCAAAACAATGTTAACATTCATTCAGGGGGAAGGGGAAGGAAAAAATTTTTTAATTTGTTAAATCTAGATGGCAAGTACATGGGTACTTGATGGATTCTTTTTCTGCCTTTTTTATTTTATATATTGGTTTAACTAGTCCATAATTAAACTTTGCTTTGAAAACCGGGCCATTATGATGATGAAACAATATGCTCACAGCATGGTTAGAAATACGCAGAGTATTGTGGGAGAATATCACAGAGACTTATAATCTAGCCTTGGAAGAAGAACAGGTCTTGAAGGCTCCTCTATGACAGGTGTAAGTGGCGGTGCCCAGAGATGAGACCAGAGCGGAGATGCTCAGGTCAGGTTTATTGAAAGGGGAGGGTGACCTGCCTGGGCAGTGTGAAGGTGGCATCTGCACTTGGGGACAGCTGGAGACCCCTTATAGCTTGCCCGAAAGGCCTTGGTGAGTTAGGGTGCTTTGGCACAAACTTTGGGAGGGGAGCTCATCAGGTCCTTTCTGTCTTTGTCTTAAAAGGAGAGAAAGAGGAGGGGTGGGGGAGGAGTACAAAGAGGAGGAGGAGGGAAAGGTTCTGTGTGGGTGTTTAGGCCCCCAACACTCTCGGAAGCCCAAGCTGAAAGACTCCCCCAGGAGGCAGAGCCTTTCCAAAAAAAAAAAAAAAAAATTCAACTGAGCAGGTCTGCAAAATGGACAGCCTGGGAAAAGCAGCAGAGCAAGACCCTGGTCTCGGTTCCTTCCTGCTACTGTAACAAAATACCTTAGACTGGCTAATGTATAAATCATAGAAACGTGTTTTCCCATAATTCTGGAAGTCCAAGACCTGGGTACCAACAGATTCTGAGTCTGGTGAGGGCAGTTCCTCTCAAATGGCATCTTCTGTGGTTCCTCGCGTGGTGGGAGGATAAATAGGATGAATACTACTCACACATGGCTGAAGGGCAAAGTAAAAGGACCAGCTCCGCTGGGCACTGTGGCTTGTGCCTGTAATCCTAGCACGCTGGGAGGCCAGCATGGGTGGATCCCTTAAGCTGAGGAGTTCAAGACTAGTTTGAGCAAGAGAGACTCCCTATTAAAAACAGAAAAATTAGACAGATGTGGTGACAGGTGCCTGTAGTCCCAGATACTCAGGAGACTGAGAAAGGAAGATGGCTTAAGCCCAAGGAGGAGTTTGAGGTTGCCATGAGGTATATGATGCCACAGCACTATACCAAGGGTGACTTTTTCTCAAAGAAAAGCATTTTAAAAAGAGGACAAACTCACTCCCTTCATTTCTTTTACAAAGACACTAATTCCATCCATGAAGGCCATCCTGACCTAATCACCTCCTGAAGGCCCCCCACCTCTTAATACTGTTACCTGGAAACCTAAATTCCAAACATACAAATGTTGGAAGAACGCCAAAATTCGAGTCACAGCAACCACAAAGCAGCCAACCTTTCCAGAGTCCCTGCTAGCCCCTGTGAGCATCAGTTAGCCCTCCAGCTCTGGCCAGCGGACCTGGTTAGGGCCTGCCAGGCCTCCTCCATCCCAGCGAGGAAGTAAAGGAAGATCCTGAGTCCCTTCAGGGACGTCCTGGATGCCTGGCTAGCTTTGCAAAGTGAATGAACAACCAGATGGGAACAGTGCCTCTCCACGGGAGCCAGAGTCAGGAGAAAACTAAAACATGGCTTCTTCACCAGTCCTTGAGGTGCTTTTCAGAAAACCCCACCAGATGGCAAATGCAGATAAGGGAGAACTGCGGAACTGAGCTCTCACTGCTGTTCTTTGTTTTAAATTTTCCCCCAAAGGACTTGCCACACCATTTTAACATTCCCTTCCTCCTGATCCCAGAATGGGTGAATCCACTTATTCCTCCTCGCCCTATTTAGGATAGCCCACCATTTTGGGCCACGCCTGCCTGAAATGTACCTCTGCCTTTAAAATTCCTTGCTTGTGAGAGGCTCAGGGTTTGGGCATTAGTTCCCTGTGCTCCTTGCAGGGCCCCATGCAATAAAGCTTCTTTCTCCTGCTCTCGGCTTTGGTGTCTGGCTTTACTGAGGTGAGACCCCAGTTTGGTTGAGTTGGTTGGGTAAACAGTCTTCCAATCCAACTGACTTCACTTCTGTTAAATTTCTGGTTTCCTATTCCCTGCTGGAAGTCAGACTTACTCTGAATGCAGACCGCTTACCTGGACCCCTATGGATATATCGCCTCATCCTTGGCTGAAAGGTCCTGCTCCTGTCAGTACCTTGAATCTTCCTTCATCTCTAGAACTATGACTTGGCAACTTGCCCATTAAAGATGTAATTTTATACCAGAGAATCAGAGGCTTTATCTGCACCCAACAGATGTTAGGTCCTGTAAAGGAAAAATTTAAAAATCTGGGGCCTCCCCAAACTCCTTAGGCCAAAGGGTAGGTTGAGTCTGGAAGTTTAGTCATGCAACACCCACTTCCTAATGAACACTGTTACTAACGTTACACCTTAGTAGATCCCCGTGGGAAGGGGAAAGGACTCAGGCATCTACACCCCCACCCAGACTACACATAAGGAAATTCCTTTCAGGCCTCCCACAAACACGGACATGCAAATTGTAACATTAGGTCAGCAAGCTAGGTGTAGCTCTGGCAACTAAAGTCTGTTGGAATCCACATAGATAATGTTGACTACAAGTTTATGTTCCCAGGTGCAGAACAGAGACAGGACAAGATCAATCATTCCTCTGCCTGCTCAGAGACATCTGCAAAATTGACTCTTCCTATACTCCCTCTTGCTCTTCAAACAATCTTATCTCCTGTAAAATGTAGACTTACTGGGCACTAACTAAAGCCTCACAAGAATGTAACCATTTGCCTTACTATCTACCTGCCCCCTTCTTACACGACTTTTCCCTCTTCAAGCAAGTGTGTGAATATTAAAATGCTAAACTTCCTGAAAGCCTCTTAAGAAAAACAGTCACAGATGTGTCTGTGGCTTTCAGTTTTCCTGGACACACCCTAAAGCTGTTTGGGGTTTGTTTGGGTTTTTTTGTTTTTGTTTTTGCTTTTGTTTTTTGTTTTTGTGAGACAGGGTCTTACTCTGTGACATCATAGCTCACAGCAACCTCAAACTCTTGGACTGAACCAATCCTCTTGTCTCAGCCTCCCGAGAGCTGGGACTACAGGCATCTGCCCCAATGCCCAGCTAGTTTTTCTATTTTTAGTAGAGATGGGATCTCACTTTGCTTAGGCTGGTCTCAAACTCTTGTGCTCAGGCAATCCACCTGCCTCAGCCTCCTAGAGTGCTAGGATTACAGGTGTGACCCACTACGCCTGGCCCCCTAAAGTTGTTTTAATAAACCTTGATTGATTGAGATCCTTGTCTCAATCACTAACTTCAGTTATGAGTACTAACTTCAGCCTAGGCTAAGCCCCTGCTTAATACAGTCTCTGGGCATTTTACTTTGAGCTACTGACCTATCTGGGGAGCCTGCTCTCAGTCTAGGCCACATCTCCTTATCCCTTACTCTGTCTCTCTATTCTCATGTTCCAAGACAGCCTTCATGCTAAGCCATTAAAGAATCCCCAGACTGTCCACTGTCCATAAATGCTTGAACACCACTTATTAACAAGCCATTGTGAGCAAACACACCATAGGATGGTGTTTCTTTGTCCACTTACAAATTAACCACAGCTTCTACTCTGAATGGTAGGGCTTGGCCTTAACACAAAATAGCAGAGGAGGGCCATATACAAACCCACCAAGTGGGGTCCAACCTCACAGCTGCTGTGTGGGAGGGAGGTAAACTGCAAACCAACCGGTCAGAATGTAAGCCGTAAACCAGTGATTGCTTTGGGGCTAGTGACAGGCCTTCATTCATACAGAGAGCAGAGCAAAGAGCATCTCAGGCAACACAGCCTGAGATGATATATGAGCTAACAGGCTGGGGAAAGTGCTCAACACTAGCGTGTTGAATACTGCAACTCTGCCTTCAAAGGTTTTCTCCCAGCAGAGAACACATGTGGTACACATGTGAAAGGTACTCCAACCATTCGAGGACTTTAACAAAAAATGGAATGAGCCATATTTCTGTGCAAAAACTGAAGTACTAATTGCACATTCTCAATAATTTTTCATTGTTGATTGAGTATGTTTGGATGAACCGGAACCATTTTGAACCGTAACTAAATGTGAAGATCAAAATGATCTCAGAAATTAGATAACATTCCACCGAGTTCAAGTTGCAGATAGAAACAAAAAACAAGTATAAGATAATACACAACTGATGAAAGGGTTTTTCTCCATAAGACAATAAGGACAATCAGAAAGCCCACTAAGAAAAAAAAAAAAAAATTCACCTTCTACACAAAAGGAAATAATAAAGCTAAAAATAAAAATAGTAGACTAGAAAAATATTTCTATCAATTCTAACAAGTAAAGAGATCATTCAAATTAAATTGTAAAAATCAGTATCCCAGCAGACCCAAACGATACACACACACACAAAATGTAATTGGAAAGTAACATATGGAAAAAAGTTATCTTTGTTAACTTAAAAAGAAAAGAAAACTATATTGTAATATTACTTTATGTTTACTATAATTAATACTCAATCTGGCAAAGTGACACATTTGCACATTGCTTTTGGTGATTTATACCAATACAAAATCTTTTAGGAAACAATATAGCAATCTTTATCAAGACATAAAAATACATCTCTTGACTCATTCTCCGGAAATGCTGAAGGATATTATTCAAGAGAGAAAAAAACTGGGCAAAAAAAGATATTGTCAAGTTTTTTATAACAAGTATTGGAAATATTTAACCATGAGGGAGGGCTGGACTTAACCACCGTTCATCCACTCTGAAATAATACTAGAGCTATAAAATAGGACTGATGAAGAGAAACAATATAAGAACACGTTCATCAAAAGATTTTAAGTGAAAAAAATATACCATACAAAATTCTATTCATCCTCTGATTGTAATTACACTAAAGTATATAGGCAGGTGGGTGAAAACTAAAAAAATATTGAAAACAGTTGTGCTTGGGTAGTGGGCTTGAGGGATTCCTATTTCAAATTTCTTTCCTGCAATATTCTCGGAGTATCAGTACATAGACACAATTGAGGCAGAAAGAGTCCACCGAGGACGCACGACAAAACCAGCCACAGTTCCTGTCCCCGTACCAGTACTCGGCGCTAAGCGCCCACGCAAAGGCTCAGACGGCAGGCAGGCGAGTGTCGGTGCTGCCTGAGGAACGCTGTCCTTGGCTCTCGCATTACAAAGATTTTCCAGTTCCCCCTCAGTCACCTCATTCTTGCTTAAGGAAGAAAGTGCAGCAGCTACCAGACAGGGTGACGACAGATGTCCAGGCACTGAGCCATCGTAACTGTTATTTTTCACTCACATAGGCATGTGCCGGATCTAGCAGATGAAAACCAGACATACCCCCGTCCCAGTGTGTTATTTTTCCCCCTACTGCTGCTGCTGTAACAGCGAAGTGCCAATTATCTCCCAAGCGTGAAAGCAAATATTGTGATAGCCCAACAAGCTCTACAAATGTCAGAGGACGGTGGTGGGGACCATTGCATTGCCTGACCGGCCTGGAGTGTCTTTATTCATCATAACAGCTCTCATTAGAGAATCGCCTAGTTGGTGCTAACATCATCAGCACGCTGCATTCTTTGTTTTCTCATTTATCTCTCGGAAATTTGTTCCATGCCTCGTGAATCCAGAGGTGAGCTTGCCTTTCCTTGCCTGGAGAAATCTCCATCAAACCATCCACCTCTTCTTAGGATGCCATTTAACGTGGAGTGACATGAAGACTCTCCAAATACATGAAGGCCTGACGTACAACTCTGTGGGTGTGTTAGCCAGAGTTTCCAGAGCCTATAGGCGCTACATAGATGATAGATGATAGAGATTTATTTTAAAATATTGGCTCAAATGATTGTGGAGGTTGGCAAATCCAAAATCTACAGGGTAGGCCACTGGCCTGGAAACCCAGGAAAGAGTTGGTTAGTGTTGCAGCCAGATCCTGAACAGACAGTCTAGACACAGAATTCCCTCTTCTCTGAGGGATCTCAGTCCGTAGTCCTTAAAGCTTTCCACTGATAGCCAAGGCCCACCCACACGATGCAGGGTAGTCTGCTTTGCTCAAAATCTTCTGATTTAAATATTCATCTCATCTGCATGCTGTGGCCTAATCAGACCGACACTTAAAATTAACCATCATAACAGGGCTCCTGGAGCAGCAAGAATTAAATCAGTGAGTGGATGTTACAAGGATGCACATTTGCCTGTCTGATGGAGCTGCTAAAAAAATTGAAATGGGTCACTTGTGAGGCAGTGTGCTCCTCAGCCCAGGAATGTTGATATTAATGCCAGATGATCACCTAGGAGGGAGGCTGCAAAGAAAACAACTTTACTGCATAGGATGTTGGACCATAGGAGTGCTGCTGATTTCTAAATATCCTTCTGGTTCTAATATCTCCTTATCATATGACTAATACAGTTAATTCATGCAAACTACTTTCAACTCCAAGAATTTTTAAATGTTAAAAGAAATTATCCCACCCAATCCCATTGCATGGATAAAGAAATTGAGATTTGAAGGTGTTCCACGGCTGTCCTAAGACTATAACCCAGGTCTCCCAGCACAGGGTCCACTCAGTACAGGGTGAGCTGAGATGCTAACCAGATGTCTCAAGACTGGCCGCACACCATCCCTTCTTAAGGCCGTTCCAAGCTTGCCTCCTCCCTGCTCATCAATCCACCTTCCAGAGGAGCAGCTCCTTATAATGAAGAATAAAATGGGGTAGGAATACAAGGAGGTGATGTTTATATCGGTCAGCACAAAAGCTCTTCTTGGTCAGCTTTTCTTCTCTTAGCACGGAGCTATATCCAACTTGAAAGCACCACCGGGGGATTCAGGGGGAAGAAGATTTGAAAAGGAGAAGCCCAGATCACCAGAGAGGAAATCACAGCAGAATGTGGAAATGAATCCCCAGCCATTTATAATGTGTGGCCTTGACCTGAAATAACCTCTGGGCTATATAGTCCTCTCTACTCTGTAAACAAAACACCTACAAGACAGACAAACTTTGCTGTTGCTAACAATGGCTCCTGTTCACTGAGTGACTTCAATGGGTAATTACCCTAACCGTCCCTTGTTTTATTCTGTCTGGGTGGAAGGAAGGGGGAAAGGAAAGAACACAGCAGAAGGAGGAAAGAACCCATCCTACGAGGTATTTCTCACTCTCCCTCCAGCACCCAGTATAGCAATAAGTTGGTAGTCGAGGGGTATCGGGAACACGGACCTTACCACTCCCCAGCAAACATGACTGACAGCAATGACATCACCAGCAACCAGCATCAGGCCTCAGCCTGTGAACATTTTGGTCTCTTCCAATAGAGAAAATGTAAGTGAAGGTTCTTCTTACCATTAAGAGTCGCGAATACCAATATCCCACCCACAGCCTCACTGCCCTCTTACACTCCACTTCCTGTCTCTTCTTCCTGCCACAGCCATACCTCAAAGATCACCCCATGGGCGATCTGCACCTCAGTGGATTTAGCAAAGACGTTCCTTTAATAACTAATTTATTCACTGCTTTTTTTTTGGTGGAGAGGAGGTTTTTTTTTTCTTTTCTTTTCTTTGTGCTTCATGGTGTCTTTAGCCCATTGAAAGCATTTCTGACACATTTCCCTTTGTAGTTTTTTAAAAAGAAGTAATTATATAATGGCTGACTTCTTTTGGTTACGTGGGAAATCAACATCTCGGTGGCTTTTTCAGACAAGCTTAATAAGAAAGCCATTAGAAAGGCAAACGAGAACCCTATCATTATTTTCTGGTTTCCTCCTTAATTATAGACAATCATCTTGAAGGAGGGGGATAGATTCTGTGACAAAAGTTGTCTAGCATTTAACGGAACAATTTAGAGCCAGATTGAATGGGGCAACCTTATGTCAACTTGCAGATGCTTGATAAAAACTGCTTAAACGCTGTTTGGATGGAAAGAAAAGCTAATTCAGCTTTTTCTCCTTTGTCTTCACTCAGAAAATAGGGGTGTTTTGTTTTGTTTTGTTTTGTTTTCATTCTTTGCCCAGAAAGATCCAGGTAGGTTTCAAAGATTCCCATTTTAGCACAATACATCCCAAAATTCTTACTCTTCTTCCTTTTTTTTTTTTTTGGCCTATGTAACACAATGATCATTGTCATCATAAAAGCTACTGAGATTCTTCCACTTCCATATGCCCTCTTTGAGCCATAATCGTGTCTCTAACAGGGGTCCTCAAACTACGGCCCGCGGGCCACATGCGGCAGTGTGAATTGTATTTGTTCCTGTTTTGTTTTTACTTCAAAATAAGATATGTACAGTATGCATAGGAATTTGTTCATAGTTGTTTTTTTTAGACTATAGTCCGGCCCTCCAACGGTCTGAGGGACAGTGAAATGGCCCCCTGTTTAAAAAGTTTGAGGATGCCTGCAGAGAGTTAATTCTAAAATTCTTTTGTGCTGCCCATATTACCAAACTAGTCTAGAGCCCTGAAAGGGAAACATGCTTTTAAGTCCAGGATAGATGCAGGTTCTAGTAGTGATTTTCAACTGCTGTGCCATGAGAGGCTCTTAGGTGTGCTGCGAAATTTTTTTAAAGATCATTAATTAAATTATTTTTGTTTGTTTTTTAAAATTAAATCATAGCTGTGTACATTAGTACAATCAAGGGGTACAATGTGCTGGTTTCACATACAATCCAAAATGTTTTCATCAAACTGTTTAACATACCCTTCATGGCATTTTCTTAGTTATTGTATGAAGACATTTGTATTCTGCATTTAAAGCACTATAAATATATTCCTTTTACTTTTTTTTTTTTTGATCAACATAATTTAAATATGCCACAGAAATTTAACGATAGGTTCAAGTGTGCCGTGACATAAATAAAGGTTGAAAAAGACTGTTCTAGGGACTCAGAAGCTGTCACTCAATATAGACACAGACAGCACAAATACCCCTGAATCTAGAAGGAAATAATCTCAGGCCAGTAATGTCTCAGAATGGCAAACTGAAATAAGATGCAAAATGCCTACCTGTTTTCTATTCAAGATGTCCATTCTCCGGGCTTTCCACAATGCACAAAGCTGGGGGGAAACTGGCAACCGCCTCCATAGGAGACCACCCTATCAATACCCCATGAAAGGCACGCTGGCTTCTTGGTATGTGGAATTTCTCAGCGTTTATTCAGTGCTGCCCAGTAATTCCGTATAGACTTCAAGATGTAGTGAAATAGGCAGGAGACTGTAATCATGTCCCTTTTATCACCTGCATAACAAGTCCCCTTTCTGGGTTCTAGATTCACCTATAAAACAAGCAGGATAAATACCTTCTTTTGCCTACCTCACTGGACTAGTTGAGAATCGAGTAAGATAACATCAGTAAAACTGCCTTGAAAATTATAAAGTATACAATAAATTCCTCACAGCTTTCCATGGAATTAGCCCAGATGGGTTAACTATGGATGTTTTACACGCATTTTTTCATGTGGCCCCTATTACTTTTCTCCCAGTTATAAGCCTTAGAAAGGTGAAGGAAGTGTCCAGGTGACACAGCTGATAAATAGTAGAGCTGAGATTCTACCAAGTCCTCAGTGATGCTGAGAGAAACATCAGCCATTGCTTCTTAAAAAATTCAGGAGGGTAAACATCATATACCAATGAGGTGGCTCTAGAGGCATTCTAGGGGCATCCTCAAAGCCACCTACCCTACCTTAACATGGCCTCCTCAGTCTCTCAACAGTATACACAGGAGAATATCTAACAGATGAGGAAGGTATTCCTTTTTTTTCTTGGTAGGTATCTTAGTCTTTTCTCTGCTGCTATAACATAACACCACAGACTGGGTGTTGTAACTTATAAAGAAAAGAAAGTTATTTCTCACAGTTCTGGAGACTGGGAAGTCCAAGGGCATGGCACTGCCATCTGACAGGGATCATTCCATCGTAGAAGGGAGGAAGGCAGAAGTGAGGACAGAGAGAAGAAATTGGGCTGAATTTGCTTTTATAACAAACCAAGTCTCTCAATAACTAATCCACTTGCACAATAAAATGTCATTAACCCATTCATGAGGGCAGAGCCCTCCCAAACTACTCACCTCCCAAAGGCCCCCACATCCATTAAATCACAACATGGGTTGCAGAGGGGATGAAGTGTAATGGGAAGTAATCCTTTTCTATGAATATTTATGAATTTTTCCCAAATATTTCATAAATTTTATTTAAAAATTCAAACAGTACAAGAAGGCTATAAAGTGGGAGCAGGTGGGGAGATTTTGCAAATCTCCCCTTTTTCCCTTCCCTCTCCCACTCCCCATCCCAACTTACCATGCTGAACCACTGCTCACTTTCCATGTGTTCCAAATATGCTGAATGTTTTTTAAGACAAATAGGATCATTTCACTCATACCATTTTGCAACTCACTTTTTAGCTTAATGCATGTTAGAGAATTTTCCATATTAATATATATATATTTATATATCGGCCTCATGTTGATACTTAAAAACCATTGTTGTAATGTACCATAATGAACATACGCTGCCATCTTTGGATGCATATGTAGGCTATTCTTAAGGTCTATGTATTTGCTTTTGTTATTATTAGAAAATATCGACTCTCACACATCGTTTGCAAATTTATGTGAGTTTAATCTATAAAATAAATTCATAACAGTAGAGATAGTCAAAGGAATTGAGAATTTTAACTTGTATGGATATTGCCAAATTTACCTTCAAACACTTGTACCAATTTGTTCTCCCAGGACCAACAACATACGAGAGGTCCTAAACACATTAATATCTTAGCCAACTGAAGAGATTATGAAACATTGAAATCTTTGCCAAACCAATGGGGGAAAAATGCTAATCTGTTCATTTATTTTCTATATCTTTAATTTTCAATGAGCAGGAGTCTCTTTTCACTTGTTCATGAGACAGAGTCATTCTTTTTTTTTTTTTTCTTGTTGGGGATTCATTGAGGGTACAAGAAACCAGGTTACACTGATTGCATTTGTTAGGTATAGTCCCTCGTACAATCATGTTTTGCCCCCAAAAGGTGTGGCACACACCAAGGCCCCACCCCCCTCGCTCCTTCTCTTTGTCTGCTCTTCCTTTCCCCACCCATTCTTTTTTATTTTTAATGGGAACTCCCTCTTTGTGTCTTACAGAAATTTTTCTCTAAATTTTAGGTCTTTTTCTTTTCTGTTTCTTTTCTGTTTTTAAAAGTAATTTGGGTACTATGGGAAATGAGTCCTTTTGTTACAAGTATTGCCATTATTTTTTTTTCCAGGCTGCCTTTTAATTCTCCTGTGGTATTTTTTTATGTAAAATTTTTTTTTTATTTTTATACAGGCAAATCTGTTTATCTTCTTCCCTACAGTTCTAAGTTTTATACCATGCTTAAAAGAGCCATACCCATTCCAAGATCATTTTTAAAATTCACAAAAGTTTTATTCTAGCATTTTCATAGATCCATATTTTTACATTTAAACATTTGATCCTTATGGAATTTATTTCATGTAAGAAAGGAAGTTCACATCAACCTTTACCAGGTGCAATGGTTACTCTTAGCAGGAAACCACATTAAGTTAAAATATCAAAAAAATGTATATTGCACATGTATCCCATATTGCTTGTGTAGGCCTGTGCAGCACCCTGGCACTTCCTGGGCCATTTTAACCTTGAACAGCTCCTCACTTTGCTTACATGTGATGGACTTTGCAGTTTATATGGCTTGCTGATTCAGACTTCAGTTAACCTGCTGATGTAGGACCTAATAAATGCACTGATATCAGCCACTTGGTTGCCTCTTTATTAAGGCAGTTTCCTAATTCAGAAATTCTTAATCTTTTTTGTGCCTGGCTTTGATGCCTCCTTCTGTGGTCACTGACTCACACTTAGTCAGGACTGAGTGTTTGCCTTGCATTTGAGTGTATTAGTTTGTAATTCTCTACTCCCTAAAGGGTATCTCTGACTATTCAGTCATCCAGTTTATATCTACATGTTACAGCCCTGTTACAATATACAAAAAAGTACCTAGTTCTACATTCTTGTGATTATGTGTCTATCCTGAATTTGGTTGTTTTGTTTGTCCCTAAATAAGTGCACCCTTCCCTGGATTGCTATATTGGAAGTTCCCTGGTCCCTGCCTTTGAGAAGTGAGTTGACATTAGAAAGTCCCCGACGATGGGCTCAGCGCCTGTGGCTCAGCGGGCTAAGGCACCAGCCACGTACACCTCAGCTGGCGGGTTCGAATCCAGCCCAGGCCAGCCAAACAACAATGACGGCTGCAACCAAAAAATGGCCGGGCGTTGTGGCGGGCGCCTGTAGTCCCAGCTACTTGGGAGGTGGAGGCAGGAGACTCCTTGAGCCCAGGAATTGGAGGTTGCTGTGAGCTGTAATGCCACAGCACTCTATCCAGGGTGAAAGCTTGAGGCTCTGTCTCAAAAAAAAAAAACAGAAAAGAAAAGAAAGTCCCCGATGATGAACTGTTAACTGAGAGTATTTTGAAAGCAGAAAAAAAAAGATAACAGTGGATTTATGTGATGAGAGGAGCCTTTGTGAATGAGGTATGAATTGAGTTGAGC